>JAGDQP010046038.1:0-15427 GCA_022664845.1 Lepisma saccharinum
CAGGCAAATGCCGGTATGGTAGCATTAACTTAGGCCCTGGCTGACACTGTCTCGAAACCTTTCCCTTCCCCTTTCCCGACATGAGCTTTAGATGTTTAAAGCCATTCAATTCAACTCGCACGGCCTCGGATGACTGGCCCACCACTTTCATCATTAAGGGTCCTCCTCGCGTTCGTCCCGACTTTTTTCATTTCTCAAAATCTAAAAGCATTATCAAAATTTTTAGAACATAGCGCGCTAGTATTTACAAATTACTACGAAATAAAATAGACAGCGACCTCGAGCTCTTGTCGATTGATGAGTACTGAGACCTCATTTAAATAATGACGTCATTTGAAAACGTATCACTCATGAATGGATAAGATCTCGAGATCGACTGGGTTTTGCAATCTAATAACTCTACCAGCTGGTTCAGTGACAATAACCACTAAACCCCGACACCCCTCATTTTTCTGTTTAAACTTCAACCTCGACCTCGACGTCACTCAACCTCGATTTCGCGACGGGAGTTCGACCTCGACCTCACTCAACCTTGACCTCACTCAACCTTGACCTCACTCAACCTCAACCTCGGGACGGTACTTCGACCTCGACCTCACTCAACCTCGAACTCGCGATCTTACTTCGACTTCGACCTCGAACTTGCTCAACTTCGACCTCGACCTCGCTAAACCTCAACCTCGTGATCTCACTTCGACCTCGACCTCGCTCAACCTTGAACTCGCGATCTCCCTTCGACCTCAACCTCGCTCAACCACAACCTCACGACACTACTTCGACCTTGACCTCACTCAAGCTCGATCTCACGATCTCACTTCGACCTCGACCTCGCGATCTCATTTCAACCTCGACCTCACTCGACCTCGACCTCGTGACGAGACTTTGACCTCGAGTGGTTCAACACCTCTGATCAGGACTGCAGGGCTAATTACGTAACATTCCAAGCACAGTAACCAAGTTGTGTGCACAATTAGAGAATTAGACTTGTCCGTTATTTAACACTGTAACTTGACTGATCGAAAAAAAGGTGTTGAAAGCATGGTTGCCAAGATGTGCAAAGAAACAGTAAAAACCTTCGGTAAATTTTGACTTTGTCCCGTCACGATTATATTCATAAGACCCTGCTAGTTAAAATCCACAAATATCCATATCCCAGTTGGAATTCGAACCCGCGATCTTCGACCACAGACCACAAGGATGTCTGGTCGGCTGTAAAGAAATATTGAACTCGTTAGTTAACATAGGAGAGCCTGGTTGATTCTTTAAAGCATGTTCAAACTACGATTGACATGTCTGAAATTTAGTAGATGAGCAGCAAATAGTCTTAAATACTTTTGTAGAGCTGAAAAATTGTTTCATCAATTGATCAGTAGGGATTATCCCATACAGTGTTGCCACTCTTTTCCCATTTATTGCTGGAAAACTATGCACCATAAGAAAAATGTGAAAGGTAACTTTGTATTATAATTTGCAAAACAGTATCCCTGTAGCACGAATTTTCATTAATTTGTACACGGTAACAAGCAGATTTTTAAAATTCGAAGTTTTATACTATTTAATAGTTACATTTCTCAATTTTAGAGAGTATAATAAAGTTGTAGCTTTTTAAAACAAATGTCCCTTTCATGTAACTTGTAAACCGATCTTCTTCTTACATGATATAGCGAAACCTTTTAATCGAATTTGTCATAGGAAACCCTAGGACCCATATTATACTAAAAGGAAAACCTATTCTGTTTCACAGAAGAGAAAGAAAGCATCAATGAGCCTCCACTAAAATCTAAACATCTGTGAGTAAAGAATGAAGTAAATTTTCGGACTTTTGTTTAAGAATTTAATTCCAAACACATAATTGAAACACTGTCTTCTTTTGATATACAATACATATTTCATGGTATCTTGTGAGAAGAGTGTTGCGACGAAGCACTCTTGATAATATTTATGTGAAAAATACAGTAAGTGGTGTGTGATTCCTTTCTCCGACAGAGATATTAAAGTTAATATACAAACCGAGCGGCCTGTAGCTCAGTTGATAAAGCGTTGGATTAGTATTCGGAAGGTTCTGGGAACGATACCAGCGGCCGACAGTTTTGACTGTGATTTTCCAGATTTTTTCCTCAGTCACACTAGCCAAATGCCTGGATGGTACCAACAAAACTATACAAAGAAAACTGGCCGACTACCTTTCCACATCACCTTTCCCCACTATCACGGCCTGAGATACTTAAAGGTTCATAGTTCAAAGTTCATATACAAGGTACTTCCAAATTATGAGGATAAACTTTGAGAAATGATTGCTATAATACCCAACCACATGAACCAAAAATCGGGTTTGTCTTCTTTGAGATTCAGAAGATCTTACTTCGAGCCCCAAAATCGATTTCTTTTACAATGGTAAGCCAAAAATTTCTCAATAAATAATAAAAATTTAATTAAACTAAAACTGCATTCTTGGGACTTGATTTGTGTTAGCAGTTAAAATTTGATATCACCGAGTTAGCAGTGTTGCCACTCTACTATAATGTTGTTATCTTTTCTAATAGTACTTCGTCAGTTTATGGAATATTTGGTATTCTTTGGTGCCGATAAAGATTATATGTAAAGCACAGAATACAGTATTATAAACAATGAAGAATATACAAGGTTGAACTTTGAAAATGTTTATTTGGAACAAAATTATCTCATGTATAATTCACGATTTGCAACACTGAATTTTTCTTGTCATACAATGTTTACAGTCACTGTCAATACAAAATATTTAATAAATTGATGAAGTACAATGTCTTAATTAATACGCTATGACAGATTGGCAACACTGTCAACACACCCCTGCTAGATTGAGTCAAAGTTTGCAAAACGAATCTGCGGCAAAAAACGTTCTGTGACGCTTGGATAAAGAACTGTTTTGCTAACAAATTGACCCCTCAAATGGTTCCTTGCACAGGATAATTCAAAAGTAGTTTACAAAGCGCCAAACAAATGAACACGTGGAATGTTGGGGGGGTAGGAATTCATCTTGGAGTACATGATGAACGTAGTCGCCTTATTGGATGGAAATGATCTTTTCAAATGGCAAGCGGGTCATGTGATATATCAATCAACACGAGAATGTCCGTAGAAAATAATTTCACGTATCCAATTTGACCTAACTGTTACGGTGGAGGAGTTATCGACACGAAAAGGGTGCTGCAGAATAAACGACGAAGGCAGCATGTAACCATGTACTACAAATTTTCAGTGAAAATAACAACAACACCGTAACGAGTACGTTAAATCTAACACCTGGAGTGGTTTTCTGGGAACATTCCCATGATGTTTCATATTTCACAACACCCACTTGCCATTTTGAAAAAAAAAAACAGAAACAAATATCTCTACACAATAAGGTGGATCTCAATATGGCGGCTAATTTGACCATGTATTCCAAAATGTAGCCTCTTCTCACCATTCCACATTTGTATACTACGATGCTTCATTTCATTGTCGGTTTGTGAACTAGGCTGGGACTTTTGAATTATCCCGTTTTCTTACGTGTCATTTGTTTTATGAAAGTTAGTGGATATTTTTAAATATTTTAAATTTAGGTTTGCTTTTCTTTCTTCCAGCTGTTACCACTAATTTCTTGCTCTGTCTTATAGGGTGATGGCCTTTGTTCAGAAAGCAGTAGCCCGACTATATGAACCAGAGAAATTGGAAGTCCTTCTCACGGAATTAGGGAGGAAGCACTTCCATTATGGGGCTCAGCAGAAATATCTTCCCGTAAGTTTACTCCTTTTCCTCATTCTTGTTTTATTTTACGATAAATTGTTGGTTGATTTGTATACTGTACTGTTATTCGCAAAGATCGGACCAATACATACATTGAAAATTAATGACTCACATGGTGGTATCCTGATAGCTGTTGCCTCAAAATTCTATACCTTCAAGATAGCATCAGTTTCAGTCAGATATAGAATTATTGTGGATATGAATTGATATGAAACCGGGTTCCACCTGGTATCTGGTATACGTCTATATTCCTCCCTCTCCCAGACTTATAGGTATAAATAATCTTCATGACTCACAGTGGGTCAAAATGTCGAAAACGTGACCAAAAAGAAAAAGAAAACGATTCTAGGTAGGACTTTTGAACTAGTAGGTTGGCTAGAATAATACTGGGACTATTAAATCCCGCTCATAGAAATGGTTGAGTATTTCTTACTACGGTTGTACTTCATGTCAAACGTAGCACTCATGAAATGTATATGGACTTTTTAAACTCATGCGCGAGCTATTCATGAGGCTGGTCGGGCGGAAGACGTGGTGCGTCATTGCCGTGAAATATCTTTGTGGTGCGCAGGTGAATTAAAAAAAATGAAGTGGAGGCTGCTTCAGAAGATATGTACTTATTTAAAAATTCAGTTTAAGTTTTTAATCATATAACATCTCCCAATAATTCTTTTTTTTTCAATCAACGTTCATATCGAAAAAATCAACAACATTATCATAAAATATAACGAAAAAGGAGAGATAAGTTACGTACGTATCCCACGGCAGTCCGCTAAATTTCGAATTGTCTGATAAAGTATATACTACGCGTATTTTCTTCACGAATTAGCCTTAAAAACCAACTACTATAGCTACTACTCCGGTAATTACCCAGATTTGAAGTGGCAGCTTTCAATATTTAATTATTTAATCATTTTGTTAAAGTTGATTAAAAAGTATAAAATTCGTTCCAAATTCATACAAATAACGTATTAAACGATATAGCATAATGCAGGACAGGACAAAGAAGAGGAGGTAGCAGGGACGTACGCAGAATGGCTCCTGGGGGTCCGGAGTCCGGACCCCGTCCCGAAAATTCAGACGTTTTTGTGAAATTACGAGTATCATTTTTGAGATAATTTTAGGCATTTTACGTAAATTTCACACCCAGACAGACCCCGGATACCTCTAGAAATCAACTTCTGGGTGCGTGATTGAGAGGAAGATAATGCTCTCTCACTTCAAGGGTTCGACGCATAACTTAGAAACAGACAGGCGATGCCGGGATATACTATCCTATCTTATTTGAATCACATGTTCGTTCTATTCCACCTAACGTTTGAAACTGATACTACGGTATTTTTTGTATCGTATTAATATTTATTAATATATTTTTTTGATAAATAATTGTAAATGTAATAAAAATTAGTTTTTGCATTAAAATAGAAACATTATAATAAATACAGACTTTCTTCACTACATTTTCTTACATATAAATATTAAATGAATAAATAAGCTATGTGCGAATTAACGGGGGGATGAGAGGGGAAATCCCCCCTATGAATCTGCATATAGACGTATGTATAATGTATAATATCAGAAGCTGACGATTTGCATGACGATAGATTCGACGATAGCGATGATGAAAACTATTAGCATGGAGATTCGGGTGAAGATTTCGGCAGTTATTCATATGAGATTGAGAGTGAAGAAGCAGCTGTCCATAAAAATAGGGATGGGAAAAAGTAGAAGAATTACATGATTTAAAACTACGCATAAATTTGACCGCGTTCCTTTTCTATATGATTTGTAACCATTTTTTGTCTTTTGTAATAAAGTCTTTCTGAATTTTCCAATTCTGATGTCAAATTCGTAATTCGCACGGTCAAAATTCCTAAAATACTGATTTTTGTTCTGTTAATTCTATTTGCTTTGATTTGGTCCGCTATAGTGGATCTGCCATTTTGAAGTTTTCAATTTTGATGTCAAATTCATAATTAACACGGTCAAAAACACTAATATACCAATTTTTGTTCAGTTAATCCTATTTTTTTTCTGAATTAGTCCGCCATATTTGATCCGTTATTTTGAATGTTTCCATTTTGAGGTTAAATTCATAACCCTTATATACAGATTTTTGTCCAAATTGATCGAAATTTTAAATTTTCGCCACGTTTTCGACGTTCTGACCCGCTATGTGACTCTATCGTTAGCGTTCAGAAGAGAATTAATGCAAATGATGTTGTACAGCTTTTCTAATATTCAGTGGATAGAATGTAATATGAATCCTGAAATTCTTGTAGCTTCTATTCAACGTAATACAAGGAAATATAATGAGAACAAGATCATGCATTATGTGTCAGCAGTGACTTCCGATCATACTGCATTATCTCATGTCCTTGACCTGCCTAGTAGAACTAAGCATCTCTTTCGAGATACTTTTAGACTAAAAAAAAACAAAAAACAAAAACAAATATACATAGATGAATTTAAGCAACTCTTATACCTTGGCAGCTCATGTGATTGTTTCTATAGTATTTTGGCCTCAGCGGTTAAAGACAATGTTCCATTAGTCATGAGAAAGATTACTAGACGCCCACCATGGTATGATAAGGGTGTAATATCGGACTTTGAATCAAAGTTACGAGCACATCGAAAATTGAAAAGGTCAGGGTCTTAAAAGAAGTAAATTCAATAAGTTACAGAAATATAAATATGCTCATTTGGGGTACTTCCGACACACCAAGCATTTTTCATATCTTAGAAATCTGCTACATAAGCTTAGAGATGAGATTTCTGCACGTCGTCATAAAGATTATTGTCTATTCTTTAATTTAATATAGGTATGATTCACTCTGCACATCTGAATATTTTTTAAAACTGAGGATATTCAAATAAAACTAGCGCGAAGTGTCGGGATTTGCCCACTACATGGGGAATTCCGACACTTGGTTGAACCACTTGCGGCACCAAATGAAAACCCATGAAAACATTTGCCAATTATCACTATGCACTCGGTAGTAACACTTTACGATGAACTGACATTGCGTGTGGAAATGGCATTTGACAGGTTATCTTAAAGAGAATTTCAAAGACTATCTGATTTTAATGTGAATAAAATGTAAAAAAAATGTTATCGCATCGTTAGCTTTCCTCCTTTTCTCTAAGAACAACAGTTAAACGAAGAGTGGAAGAACTCGATTAGAATCAATTCAAATAACGTTTTAATGTTGATGTTTCCTGCAGAGTTTCATAATAACATCTGAATATACACTCTTAGTGATTTTTATACTGGATTAATTCCGGAAGTTTCAAATCTATTTGTAAGTCTAAATCCCAAAGAATCTCTGTTAATTTTTCATGGAAGCCCAAGTTTGACTTCCCCTAAATCATTCTTTTCCTTCTTACATCCCGTAACGTGTGTCGTGGAACGCGAGAGGCTTTTGAAGCTGTAGAAAAATTCATCCTATTTCTTGCAACATGAAAAGCTGAAGCCATGCTTTTTTCCCTAGCTTACGAAGTCTTTCAGAAGTAGTTGCGAACCATGTTTGCTATGGAAAATAAATTTACACGAATAGTGTCACATAGATGTTTGTGAAGAAGGTGTGGAAATATGCTTTGGTGAAAGTGTCGCAAGTGCCCCACAACTTAATGTCGGGATTGCCCCAAGACGCCTAATATTAGAAATATATTAATTCTTGGAATTTGTATCATTGAATAAAGGAAATAAAATTACCAATGAACACACAAGGCTTTATTTACCCTTTGATAAAGTGCATTTGGCTTCGAACTTCATGATCGATCAACACTCATTAGTTAAAACTTAAGAACCTAATCTTCTGTTTTAGAGCAGGGCCATTTTGTTCACGTTTTCTGGACAACTTATGTTACAATAAAATTGTGTTTCTTCGCAAATGCAACACAGAAATTCGTAATTCAGCACAGAGTTTAAATACACTACAAAGTCTCTCCCTTCACTATTGTTAATATCACGACTGACTATTCTGCAATCTACAGTTTTTGCATGGCTAGAAGTGTCAGAAATCCCAAAATGTCGGTAATACCCTAAATAACACTATAAAGGCAGATTCACACGCATAGGACTGCGCGCCGACCGTGCTGGGTCCTTATTATTCACATATATAGAACTGCGCTATGACTATTTTTATTATGCAGAACTATTCTACTCAACTTCGGAAAAATTATTTGGCTCCGAGAGAACCCGAATATCAGCTGAGCTCTACAAATACGCCCATTCTACGTTCACTCATAGAGGACTGTGTCGGGCCGTCTTAAGAAATCACTTTCAAAGAGACACGTTCGGCTCACGGTTTGAGCAGCCTATATCTGTGAATCAATCTTAAAGAGTATATATTATATACCGCGCTATCCCATACGTAACGGCGTATGTGCGATGACCGCTGCAATGACGCCCTCTGACGAGCGAATAGTGCAGTAGACCGCACGTGCCGTAGCTGAGTTATATAGGGCACTTGATTGTACAGCAGTGTGTAGAAGGAGAATGGTCTACTAGACGTTTTGGAAGTGTGGCTTGTGTTTGATCACGGCAGTGTCGGAGGCCCACATACGGAATGTCCATGTTGTATAGATTTCACCAGGGACATCCAGCCAGCGGAGCATCACGAAACATCAATGCCCTATATGGCCAGGGTTCTGTGCATGTACGAAAGTGCAAGAGGTGATTTCAGAGGTTTCTGTTTGGGGACACCAGCCTCACCGATAAGCCTAAAAAAGGGAGACCTCTGCGGCTGGACAACGATGTTTGCTAGCAGCGGTGGAGGCAAATCCAATGAAAACTGTTAAGGAATTGGCCAGAGAACTCCATGTCAACCGTTCGACCGTTTATCGTCATCTGCAGGACCTTGGGTACGTGTCGAAACTCGGAAAATGGGTACCCAATGCGTTAACGTCTCAACAGAAGCAGCAGCGATTTCACATGAGCAGTTCCCTGCTCACCCGTTACAGACGTGAGCCTTTTCTGGACAGAATGATGACATGCATGAAAAGTGGGTCCTCCACCATAACATTATACGAAATTGCAGTGGGTATCTAATGGGATGCCGCAGGAACTGCATCAAAACCAGATCTCCACCGGAGTAAAGTGGTGTATAGTGTTTGGTGGGTTATTCGTGGGATAATCCATTTTGAGCTCTTGCCACGTAACCAGACTATCAACGCAGATGTGTATTCCCCCACCCGGTGTTTTCACCAGATCTTGCACTAACAGACTACTGTATTTTTCGCAGTCTGCAAAACTATCTTTACGGAAAAACACTGCAAAATGAGGATGACCTGCGATGAACAGTGACCCAGTTCTTTGCCTCAAAATCCGGTGACTTCTTTCAGCGGGGCATTCAACAACTAGTTGACAGGTGGAAGAGTTTTGTGGAGTGCGATGGAGACTATTTTACTGACTAACGGCAGTGTCCAAAGTAAGTTATCGTTCTTTTCCTCAGGGTGTAAAAATACGACATTGCTTATGTTATAAGCTGATATAAAGAATGAATTTTTCTCAACTCCTAAAATCTATGGAAATTCTATCTAGAAAATGCAAAACTCAAAGAACGCCTAACAAAATAACTATAATAGACAATATGCAAAAAGTGATGAACAGTCTTGTGAGTTTATTGTTAATAATTATTCAACATTTCTTTTTCTTTTTCTTTTTTTTTTACCAAAACACAAATAATGTAAATACATTGAGTGGGGTACAATTACTTCTGTTATCCCTGAAGGTTTTTCAATATGAGAGACTGATATTCTAAAAAAGAATAGAGTTCGAAGAATGAACTTTGGATTAGACATTCTACCAGCTCGGATTGTAATTGCGTGATGAATTGGCGTAACCCTTGTCTATATTATACTCAACGAAACAATAAGACATGGTATTGATCTTGATCGATTAAAAAAAAATGCATATGTGACCCCTGTTCTAACAGCAGCTAGTAAGTCCGTATTTTCAAATTACCAAGCCATTTCTATACTTCCGTTGCTTTCTAAAGAGCGAACCATTATAAAATGATTAAATTTATCTACAACTTTATAGTATGATTTCGCTCTATCAGTATAGGTTTTGTCGAGTCGTTCAACAACTTTAAATTTATCTGTTTTTATGGATATATTGGCTAATGCGTTTAGTAACAAGGAACAAGTTGATGTTGTGTTCACTGATTTTTCGAAAGCTTTTGATTCTATACACCATTGAATTTTATTAGCATAATTGAGTATATTATAAGAGGAATAAGGGGATGTTTCTTGAACATATTTAAGATATACTTATGAAACAGAACACAGTCTGTAGTCATAAATGAAGTGCGGTCTACTGAATGCACAGTCTACTCAGGGATACCACAAAGATCTTAGTTGAGTCCTTTTCTGTTTTTAATTAATAAAAATGATCTTCCTTCAAGCAAGCAATATTCATATCCGCTTATGTTTACTCTTGATATTAAAATACTAACTATAATAAAATCTAGTGAGGATTATCAGTTATGACAGACATATTTAAAAGCTTTGAGTAATTGATATAATGAAATGGAACTAAGAATAAACATGGAGGAATACGGAAGGTTGTAAGTTTCACTAACAGAAAGAAGATTGAGAACTTTGATTAAAATATCAATGAAGATAAAATCAAACGACTGATGAAAGTAAAAGATCTAGGAATAAGTTTCATTTAGAAATCATTGTGACGACTTATAAAACTGTATTTTTAACCGTACGGACTAGAATATGTATAATTGTACTGTCCATTAGTAAGATCAATCTTAAAATATTTATTTAAACTTCTTCCACAGAGAATGCATTCTAAGTTTACTGAAGATTTGCACTAACATCATGTATATTGCAATTATAATGTACAATATATACACAATATAATACTATATACAGAGGAACAGCAACATAAAAAATACAAGCTTGAATCTTTAAATTCATCTATAGATTTAAACATTATTGTAATGTTTTTTGGTCTACATACCAAAATTATCTCAAAATCGTCTAGAGGCTATACAAAGTAAGTTTTTAAAGTGGATTGCATTCAAAGATAAGAGGAATATATTATCTTATGATCATTTATCTAATAACTATAGATTGATGGAACTTGGAAATAGATGTGATGTTGCTGATAATGTATTTCTGTAGAAGTTATAGAATGGAAAAATCATATTGATTGTGATTATTTGACGGATGCTTCGCTTCTATACATCCAACACAAGAGGGCCCCACAAAAGCCTTTACATTCCTCCTGATTTTACTTTGACTTTCTGTCTGTATAGAAAGACTAACTTTAGATTTGGATTCGTAGATCCCGATTATCGGATCTATTTGGATTAAGGAATGTTTGGAGCAGATCAACTCAATCTGTCGGGAGAAGAGATATAGAGGGAATCTGACGTCATATTTCATCTATTGATCCATATTTTTCCTTTACGCTTTCATATCATAGCACAGGATTCAATGGAAGCAGGTAGAAAGACATTGGCTTCAAATTTGAATTCAGCGACATCGTTTAAATAATATGTTCTCACCAATAGTTTGAATAAACTGTTCACATTAACGTAATTACAAACATGTTTTCCAGGTTCTGATTTCACTTCATTAATCTTTCCTTTGCTGGCAGCGAATGTTCATTCCTTTGTAATACAATAGCAAACCAATTTGCTTTTGCAAATTTTCATTCATTAAGTACAAGGAAGACTGTAGTGTCACATTAATACTCTTAATCTGGAGATTCCTATTTTCTTATTTGTTAAGTTTGCGTAACATAAATTCAGCTGCATTAAATATTTTTTTTGGATATTGGAAAAAAAAATAATAATGTCTTTCTTTCGAACAATTTTATTACTCAAGCGTAATCAATGTAGACTCTATGTCCAAAATTTGTGATGTTTGTTTTATGGTTAGCTCTAGCAATAAGATAACCTAAATGAAAACAAAGGAGGGAGCTTAAATGCAGCACCAATGAGCAGAGAATTAAAGAATGAAATATTAAAATTAGACTCTCATCAAATGTATGGTGTGGCACTATCAAATCTTAAAATATGAAAATAGGAAATTCAAAATAAGAAAAATGATTTTGTTAACAATATCCTGATAATGGTTGCAATGAGTAATTGAAACGCTGAGTAATGCGCATAAAAATGTGAATTTAGTAGCTGCGAATACAATAAATTGTACCTCTAACATCGTATCGTTATTGTATGATTATTGTTTAAACAAGTAAGGCGGAGTCCAGTCGAGGACCTGTGTATATGACCTATCACCAGACTTCAGTACTGAGCTAAGTTTCTCCAGAGTATGTGAGTATCTGCAAAGGTACATCTGTTCATTCGATCTGGATGATCTGCACAGCATTGAACTGTTCTAGCCCAGACTTTTTCCACCGACATCTGAAACACCTTCCTAGCCCTAGTAGATCCTGAGTTGAAAGCTTTAGACGGACGACCATCTGGATGATCTATGCGGCTTTGATCTTATTGTACTGCGATCTTTCCAGCAACACCTTAACCACATAAGTAGCCGTAGTAATTGTTGAGTTGAAAGTTGTCAACTATAAGTCTTCACAGCTTTGAGCTACGTTCTGTGCTGAAGCCTAAGAATAAGATAACATGACTGCTAATTGTTGAATGATGTATCTCACTGAAAGTAAGTTCGTCATCATTACGTTCATCTAGGCATTTATCTTCATCTTGAATTTTTCGTTTCATCTTAGAATGCGATGTATCCGAATATTGTATTGCATCCATCTTATTCCACTTCTTCGAATCTGCTGAACCATTTGCAAAATTCTATCCTTCAATACGAACTCTAATATCTTCCTAAATATTCTTCCAAACAATTTTTGTTCTCTCTTCTTTATTGTCTCCAGGAATATTCTTTTTTCACCTATTCTGTTCGGCACTTTCTCAATATGCATCTTCTGGTTTTCTCCATTCTCCTTCCATGTTCACATTTTCAAGGCTTTCAATTTTCCTTCACCACTATTTCGTTGAGTTCACGTTCTTAGCTCCGTGTAACATGATTCATTTTACAAGGCTTTTATTTGATCTATCTTATCCTCAATTATTTGTTCATAGGAGGACAGGAAAAATTAATTATTCTTCCTAATGAATCTCACTTTCACCATCATTTCTCGCCTTTATTTTTTATTTTACACTTCCTCGCTTCACTCGTAATAGTTCCTAGATACTTTAAGCTGGAGTCCTGTTCCACTTTCTCTTTTCCAATTTGAAGTTTTGCTGTGGTCCCAATTATTTCAATTCCCTTTGTTTTTTCTTTGCGTTCATCTTTTTTTCTGACAGTTTCTTCCAACTGGTCTCTCTCTTGTTAAGTGAGATGTTGTAATCTCTCTCTCTGTAATAATTACTATATCCCCTGCACATCTAATACATTTCTTTCTTTTCTCCGACCTTTAACTCTCCATTCGTGATTGAACCATCTGCTTACAATCCCTTGTATCTTTTACAGAAATAAAAATTAAAGTTTGCCCATATCTTACTTATACAAATCTACATGCGTGCGTTGATTTCCACCAAGTTTTGCATACGTGTTCCTTAGGTACTGGGCCAGATCATAGCTGAATTCTAAGTCACCGAATTTCTCGAAACAGTTTTTCGAAATGTTTCATCGTTCAAAGTTGTACACCAAAGTTTTTATACGTGTTACTTTCGTACTTGGTTAGGTCATAGAAGTATTAAGGGTCTGATATTGCGACCAGTTGTCAGTATTGCCCCCCTTTTCAAAAATTAAAATTTACAAATTGCTTCCATACCAAAATAAATATCAGTAGCAAACTTGGTATTTATGTACTTGTAGCCCAAGTGTTTAGTGTTGTGAACAAATTTTAAAAACGATCCCGCATGTCAGTGTTGCCAACATATGTTATTCACCCGCACCAACTAGCGGGCTCATCAGCTGAAATGGACGAGAGGTAATATCCGTACTATCTCTTTCAGGAAAAGTGTTCTGGGGTATTTTAGATCTTTAGAGGATGTAAAAGAGGGGAGAGTGTGTAATTCTATTAGAACAATGAATGAACTATTGTTGTTTCATTTGTTGTTTTTAACTGGGGTACGGTCACCGTTCTGAAAGAAACACTGAATATTCATGCCACACTCTTCTACCATTGCAGTTCATTCTGACATAATCACCTTGTATTATCCATTGTATTTTTCTTTGATTTAAATATAGGTACAAGGGTAAAAATGATAACAATTCCCAAATTGTAAAGATATACAGTTTCATTAATGTAATGCACCTGCAAACCTGGAGGGATGATAATACATCAGAAAATAAGAAGCAAAGCCGCAATCACCATGGTAAAATTTGACCGTGTTTCTGAGCTACAGGCTACAGATAGCATGAAAGAATGAAGTTTAGAGCTTCATATTTTAAATGAAACTTACAGTAAAACTAATGCGGTATTGTATCGTCACAGATTTCATATTTGCACTATCCAAAAACGCATATTTCAAAAATTTGCAATGGGTGTGCAAGGGATTCCCGAAAGGAAGTACGATACGAGGATTTCCAAAAGTTCTCTGATATAGAAGTGCATCGAAATAAGCATGAATAAGAAGACTTTCTAGCAAGTAAAAATAGTTAGTTTGCGCCAAGTCGTTACTTCAAACAGATGCCATTCTTTCCAGCGCTCCTGAACCAGGCAATAACGTTGTGGACTTCGGATTGCCAATAGGTAGGTACATGGGTTCGGACCATCAGCGACTGACAATCCTAAATTATGTTTTCCAGAAATTCTTTGTTTCACCAAATGAATTCCGGGATGATACCTTTGGTTAGGCCCTTGCTGATACCTTCACTATCCTCTACCTTATCCTTTCCAGCCTGAGCCAGAGATGTTAAAAGTCCTTAACAAATTTAATTCAATTCGGAATCCATGCCCAACTATACTTTTTAAAAGAAGGATACGTGGTTGTATCACCATCAGGAGTATAAGAGCTACATACATACAACGCACGTTGTTTTATTTGTTATTAATTAGAGACCATGTAATTGCATTGATTGCATAACGGTGATTACATACATCATCTGAATTCAGGCAGAAATCATCTCATTCACGCTCATTTCGACCTGTCTTTTCTTCACAGAATTTCTGGGATTCATGTGCTTCCTTTGAGGATTTTCTTGCGCACCCATCGGATAATTTTGAAATATGCATTTCTGGATAGAGTAAGTTTCAAATATGTAACAATACCATACTGTATCAGTTCTACTGTTAGTGGCATTGGAAATATGAAACCCTTACGTTCATTTCTCTAAGCTTTTGGCAGCCTGCAAATCCGAAACGCGGTGGAATTTCCATCCCGATGACTAAGGCGTGCCCTAGAAGTTTGTCAGTGTGGTTTGTTACCACCTTGTGTGTTTCAGGTGAGGAAACCGTTTCTTGCAATCCGTCAATTTAGGCGACTCTCCTAATTCGAGGATGCGTCTTGTTAATATGAACCATACACACCACGGCGTGTTGTTTAATGACGAATATAGTAGTTTTCAAGATATAACTGATCACGAATTCGAAGAATGGGGAGCGATCGTTACAAATAATATTCCTTTGCCCTGTTTTCCAGATTTCCACGAATAGAACTGACACTGGCATAATGATCAAAGCTGCCTAAAAAGAAGCTTCCTAACATATGAATAG
>JAGDQP010046040.1:0-15427 GCA_022664845.1 Lepisma saccharinum
TATGTTAAATTTAAATTTGTGTTTATATTGATGTATTTCTCTTGTGTTCAGTAGTTTTATGCATTATGCATTATTTATGTCATATATTATGCATTTATTTTGTTGATACTATTTATTGACAGTATGGAATGATTACATATTACTAAACATTCCTCGTATGATAAGAAAACTAAGTTGTAATTTACTTTTTACAGAATACTGTAACTGGGCATGCGTATGTTTTATACTTCCTAATAAATAAATAAGGCGTTAGGCCAACGACTCGAAGGTCCCGGGTTCGACTCTTGGCACGGGCATGGGTGTCTTTTAACTCAAACGTGACGGATAATCGTGACTGACCAAAGTCAACAGTTACTAGACTGACTCATATAAAATAAAGTTTACAAAGGTTTTTCTAATCATTTTTTTTTTTTTTTTTTTTGCGTTCCACAGCTTCTTGCATTTCAATTTTATTGATCCTCTCAAAGCGTCAGTTTTTATTAAACCATCCCGTAATGGCCAACCTATAGAAAAAGAAAGTGAATAAATAATACAGTGCATTCCAGCATCCATTTTTGTTATCTCGACGGGTTATTAATTTACATACTGAGAAGCATCTCTCTATCTCCCTCCCTTAAGCGCACGCGCACGTACAGACACACACCTTGTGCACTATACTGCTTGCTTGCTATATAGTTATGTGCAGGAAGGGAAAAAAAAATACGAAATCATTGTTGGTTTGTTGAACTCGTTGACGCCCGAAAAAAAAAAAGGTCGTACCAAACAATAGGATTGTGAAAGGGCGTGGTCCAAGGTCCCTGTACAGTGACTGATGAAGCGCCTGCCTGCCCGACTCAGGAAGCAGGTGTGAAAAAATAAATTAAAAAGGAACAAGGTTGATAACAAGCAATTATTTCGTACCATGTCTAAATGATTCACTTATTTACATACAACACATATGGACAGTAGTATAATAATTTGTATACTTTTGTAGGTGTCCCTGACCAAGATTGAGGATTGTTTTTTTATCGAATAATAATGATCATTCAGCTGCCTCTTAATACATCTGTCATTATAAAATGTCCCGATTTCACATTCTGAATGATCCATATGATCTTTGCATGTTATTTAGATCAAGGTTTTACGTTCGTATCATTTCAATAACATACCAAAAATATGAACCGGAAATCTTTATGAAATTACTAAGTACTCGAAAATAAATGTAAGAAACTCTGAAAACAATATTAAGATAACACACTAAATAGTCTAATCCGAGTATACGCCATCTTTTTTTAATTTTTTTTTTCTTTTTAATGAACTATCTTGTAAGTAGCCTGGTGCTTACGGAATGGCAACGTTTTATGGCTACCAGTTTTAGATGATATTTTTTTTATTTATTAAACTTGAAATTTGTTAAGTATCAAATCAAGATCATTTGACGTATTACTACTCTCGTCGTGTAGAGTAGAGATGCTGACCGGGAGTAAAATCTAGAAGCTTGTTGACTATATCGTACATATACTTCCTCATATTCTTAGACAACATCAGTTGACAGTTCTGGAATCAAGCCCTGGAGGAGGTCTGTCTATAATGGAGTTATTGACGTAATCAATACCCTTGTAAAATTTACAGTAGTTCAAAATATTTCTTTATTTCAAATTTCATCATCATCAGTAGCATTCTTCTGAAACTGACAGGTCCTTCAAAGCACATTTCAACATTCTCCATTCACCCCAATCTTGTGGTTTCCTCTTACTCTTAAAGTATGCATTATCTTACTTAATTCTATCGTCTGAGGGTGAGTGGTAACACTCATTGTCTTGCAATCAAGGATCCCGAGTTGCATCGGAGTTGACGTTAAACTGTATATCTCGTCCTTAGGACGTAACCACCATACGATGAAAGGCAATGGCAAGCCACCATTGAATTACCTTGTCTAGAGAACTTCGGGGTTTGGACCTGTCTTCGTGGAGAACACCCATTATTATCATCATCAAATCTATAAAGAAGCTGGATTCCTACTCTCCCTCAGTTCCTCTTCCTCTTTTCCCCTCATCCAAATGTACAACTTCATGCAGTTCCTGCGTACGCGATGTCCTAACCAGTTACTTTTAATCTTCATTGTCTCAATTATTGCTCTACAATTATTGCTTTAGCAGTTACGCATTACGTATCTTCTTTGTTCAGCTAATCTATTCCATGCTTCTTGATGCCCACATTTTAAGCGCCTGAAATTTTCTTTCGACAATCTTACTCTATACAAGATATTTAATTTTTTTTATTCTTTTTCGTTTTTGTGAGTATCTGTTTGACACCATTCCTATCCTCGCCCTTATTTTTTTCCTTGGGCAAAAAACAAAGTTAGTAATATTTCTTCAAAGTATTCTTGACAAGTATTAGCACCAGCAAGACAAAAAGAGGAAAGTTTTACCAACGGATAATATAAAGCAGGGAGTCTCTATTATAGCTCATAAAACTTATTTCCAAGAAAAGTACATTTCATTTTAAGATATTAAGAATATTGCATAACAAACTATAAAAAAATATAAACAAAAAACTTTTTAAAGACATTCTTTACTTAAACAATCCGTACTAAAAAAATGTTTATGTATGAGATTAAAAAGAAAAGCATGGGACGCGCCAATTCAAGAGTATATCAAGTGACTGTATATGAGAGCGCCCCCCCCCCCCCATGCTTTTCTTTTGAGTCATACATAAACAAAATTATTTTTCTCTTTTTAGTACGAATTATTTAAGAAAAGTTTGTCTTCAAACAAGTTTTTAAATTTTCTTTTCGAGTCATTTCGCTGTTCGGATACATTTTCTCAGGCTAATATTTTGTCACCCAAATCCTAAAGTGTTCTGCAACCAGTCAAAACTCTACGTCGTTGCAGGCTAGTATTTATTTTAGGATAAAGAAGTCCATATTTAAAAAAATAATTAAAATATATAAAAATATGAAAGTAACAATAGAATATTGTATTGTTGCCCGACTTACGTCACTGTACAAAATTTCATTAATTTACGAAATGAGTTAAATTAACGTCGCCAGATTTGAGGACACCACGAACATTGTGAATTAAAGTAAAGAATATAATTGTCTGGATATCTACTAGAAGTTTCAGAAGCTTCCATTAGCTATTTGAGATGTTTCTATCTCAAATAATTAAAGTGCTTCAATTTGTTGTTGGTCATCATTTGTAAACAAAATTCCATTTTATCACTCTGTAAAATCTAAAGGTTCTGTGATTAAGGGTGTGCTCGTGTTTATAATTATCAGGCCGAGATGGGGTAGGGGAAAGAAAGCCGGAAGGAATCGGCCACGTCCTAAGTTGAAGGTAAGACCATCTTCGATAAACAGGAAACAATATTCTCTTCTGACAACAAAATTCACACTTTAGAAATTGTTTAATATTGGCATGAAGACAATGAACAAATTTGTCTTCATACCTACATCAAAGAAAGATAAAACAAAACAAAAAAAAACAAAAAAAAAACAATGAATTTCATTGTCATAAAAGAAAAGTTTCGTGTTTGTGGAAGATGGTCTTAAAAGATATACAAATATGGAATAAATAAAATAGCTGCTTTTTTATTATAAAAAAGAACAACATAAAAATGTGTAACACTATCCCTCCGGTTATGAAGTTGTCGCAATATGATAATGCTTAGTGTGTATTTTTAAAGCTTCTTACGGAAATAGGTCAAAGGAATAGTACCGTGTATCATCATGTATATGCAGAAGTCTTTTTGTTAATTCAATTTTGATAACGGCGCAATTTATTCACACGCAAGTACCTGAGCTCCACCTGCATTTTGAGAAAGTGAGTCACTGAAATTAGTTCTCCAATTATGGGACAGAAAGTTCTTCCCCCCCCCCATTCTTTTAGTTTGTTACAGAAAAATACAATGAACATTATTTGAGTACCACCTGCTAGTCTAAACGTAAAAAAAAGAAAACATATCTTTTATATTTTGAAAGTATATCTTTCACTCCTTAATTCAGACAACTTTTATTCACTTCTTAGACACTTCCTCCCGTCCAAACACTATTTGAACACATTTCTGGTACATTTTATTCATACAAGTTTGGAGCGAATTGGTCTGACCGTTCTCACGTGATGCGCGAACATATTTTTATGAACATATATTGTTACCATCGAAACACAAAATAACTTCAAATTCTAATTTGACTAAAACCTGGAGAGCTGTCCATCGTATCAACATGTCAATTTTGGCTGCAATTGGCCCAGCTGTTATCACGTGTCGCATAAAAATGAGCTTATTAGAGTTTCCTTATGATGGAAACGGTACTCTGATTATAAAATGTTAATAAATCAAACAACATAAAGAATAACTTTCATTATTATCATACCCAATTTAATTGCAATTGATTCAAACCTTTTGCATGGTAGTGAATGTACCTGTTGTTCATTGTTGAAAGAGCTTCATTGTTATCGATTTAGATATTCACAACAACAATCAAACAGTTTCAACAATAAACAAAGAAAAGAATAGAAAAGAAAAGAAAAAAGTGGAACGGATAGAGCTCTTGAAATGGTGATGAATTTTCTTCTTTGAAAGTTTGGAACTCTCTAGGCTTGAATTTGTAGGAGCAATATTGCAGTTTCATGAAACGAAAAAAATTACATTAGAGGCATACGGACTTAGTGCTACCATCTAGTGTTGTCATCGTTACTTTACAGTAACATTAAAGCAAATAGAATTACAGCAAAAATGTGTTACGAGAAGTGTAAATTCAGTGTGTTATTTATCTACAGTGTAGGAAATCTGCACTTTATCAAGTTATCAGTGTGTTTTGAGGCACAGTTTCCCAATTTCCATACATCAATACTGTATTCTATACCGGTTTACCGTATAAGAACACTAAAACGAAGCTGAAATTTTCTGTACGTATGTATCCTTACAAAATTAGTCACGTTAGATTAGGTTAATTGATAAAATACTAGGTAAAGTCCGAATATATGGGTTCATTTGGGGTTGCCCATCGAAAGCGTGCTCGTCCCGTCACCCTGACAGCGAGGACCTTAAATCGAGTACCGGGATAGACTATTTTAATTGTAATTTTTCCTTAAGTCCTCCAGTAATACCAAACTTGAAACAATACACATAATACTAACAAACAGACACACATTATCAATCCTATAGGCAGAGTTCGATTTATAGGGAGGGATGGTTGGGACTTCCCCCTCTCTGCGAAATTCTTCCCTTGTTCTGTTTACCTATACATACCCATAGCATGGGGTATGAACGGGCCTAAACTATGGTATTTTACGTGCCGAAGTAATATCTCCCACCTCCTGTGGAAATTACTTGAATCGAATCGAAGTATCGAACACTGGACCTGTAGTATTTATCAAGGCTAAATGAAGATTATTTTTTATCGTTTTCCATATCCCAACTTTTCTTTCATTTTTTCTCTTTCTTTTTTAAAAAAAAATGAAAGAAACAGAGCAGATGTAAGAAGCGGAAGACACAATGGCTGCATTCAGCGCGGTGAGCAGTTCAGTGAGAGTGATCTCCAGTGAGTGAGCGCTCACAGCGGATCCTTCGTATACCAAATTTCGTTTATGCTCAACAAACAGTTTAATTTTATAAAGCGTATGGTTGAAGTTCCACGAACAATTGAATATCGCACAGCACAAAGAGTTGTAAACATGACGCGTCTTAAAGATATGAGGCATATGTTACCGTTTTTTATCGACGACGGATTAAATATGAATGTAGTGTAAGGCAATTCGTAAGACCTCATGACCTCATGCACCTCATGACTCGTAGTTATTTCATAATAATTACTATTAAATTCGTAAGTAACACTATAGTCGTCTCCACCGGAAGCCATATTGTAGTCCCACTAACCGCACTTCGGGGAGGTCCGGCTCACAAGTGAGCGAGAAAATCTTTGCTCACAAAGATGGTGTCGGCTCACTGTGAGTCGGAAGTTCTCAGTGGAATTCGAAGGACAAATTCAGTGATCACTCATTGAGCCCTCACCGCGCTGAATGCCACCACGAATGATCACGTGATGGCGTTGAGTGAAGTGTTTTGTCTTCCAATAATGTTTTCTCTTTTCTTAATCTCCTGCAGCTTTATTTGAAGACAGAGGTCGCGTTTTGATGCCCTTCCTGCTTATCTTTGGTGGCTGAACAGAAAAGTATTTCTTGGGAGTATAAAAAGACACTTTCAAACTTGATAGATAAGAAATATTCAAGGCAAACAGAAATATCAGTCTCGCCTTGTCAATTTCTCTCTTCCTTGTGTGAGTGCGTACGTGTGTGTGTGTATGTATGCACTATGCATGAAAGAAAATGGCCCTGCTGTATGAGTGAGAGGTTCATTGTTGCTCTCGACTTCGAATCAAGGAATATTGTGTTCGGACTCAAGTTGAAACTAGAGGACATCAACATCACCCTCCACATACATACGATACAAGTATACTCTACGAATGTACTACACAGTAAAAAATAGCTGTGTTAATTCAACACAATGCGGTGTCCCAGCGTAACTACCACTTTTGTGTGTTAAATCAACACAACACACGGTGTTGATTTCGGTAGTGGGAGAAAAAAAAGTTACGGCAGCAGCTAGATTTGAATATGCGTTGCTCAGTTAGAAGTCGAACGTCTTACCGACTTCGCTAAACTGTCAGGCGGAAAAAGCACTAGATTGAAACAATCTAGTGAATAAAAAAAATGTTGCTGAACCCCAAGCACAAACAAAGTTACTCTCACGACTTATGCCATGATTTAATCACTTTTCCATTGGTCAATTAAGGATCACAATCCCCATTTTTTGAGAATATGTTCTATTTCTATGAAAGCAAACGCAGCAATTGACATGTTGTTACGATAAGCAGTAATGCTGCTAAAGTGTTTGGCTGTCGCCATCTTGCTTGTTTTTATAGAAATAGAATATTCTCAATGAATGGGAATTCTGGTTCTCAATTGACAAATAGGAAGTGATTAAACAATAGGATAAGTCGTGCAAGTATCTTAGTTTGTTTTGGGGATTCAGCAATGTATGTTTGATCCCTTACATTGTTTAAATCTATAGTGTAGTCGTTTAATTCAAATGTTGTTCACTAAATATCGTTTGCATCTAGCACTTTTGCTGTCTGACGATTTAGCCAAGTCGGTAAGACGCTCGAATTCTAGCTGAGCAACCCATGTTCAAATCTCACTGCCGTCGTAACTTATTTTTTTACAGTACCGAAATCAACACCGTGTGTTGTGTTGATTTAACGCACTAAAGTGGTAGTCACGCTGGGACACCGCATTGTGTTGAATGAACACAACTATTTTTTGCAGTGTAGGCTAGGAATCCGAGTGAGGATATTTTTGAATATCCGTATTAAATTCCTGATATTTGCGATATTTGTGATAACGTTTGTATAAAATATTTCTTTATGCCTTAACTGAACTTGTACTTACTTGAATGAGAGAAAAAATATCTCAAAGAGCAATGAAATTACAGAATCACAATGTAGTATTTGCCGCGATTTGCGGACAAAATCCCCCCCCCCCTGATATTGCATTCATATAACAAAATTCCTCCGACAAAAGACGCTCATAGGACAAGATCTTCACTGCAAAGTAGGTTGATAGAACAAAATTCTTCCCCCTAAAAAAATAGATACTTTCCAAGTGAATGAAATCCTGCAAAATACTGATATGCTAGAAGTGAGTTCTTCTTTCAAATTTATTGTTGTATTAGGTTTAAATTTGTATGTATTATTTAGTACGTACAAGCTATAATGACAATACGAATTGTAACTGCAAAATATTCTGTCAGTGTATAATGCGAAATCGCAGTTTACTGTTTCCTTTCTTTTTCTTTAGGAAACTGTATTTCTCATATTTGCAGCTGATTCGGTTTTCTTTCATTAAAATAAACTTTTTTTTTTTGTTTCTTTTAATTCCTGTGTTATTAAATTTTACTTTTGTGACTCTCTATTTGGAAATTGTGTTCACTAGATCGAGTAACAGCTCATAAATAGATAAGTTTGCTCAGTATTTTGTTGAAATTGTTGACAATTTGATCTTCATCATCACATATATTTGTCACGATCCGTTTTCAGTAAATTCAGAAATACTTGGAAATTTACAGGATAAATTTGAAAACCAATGAGGTTACAATCTTAATACGTATATATACTAGTCTACCGTTACGATTCTTTATAATAGATAACGCTTGGATACTTAAAGTACTTACATTTGAAGCGTACAGGGAAAGAAGGGGGAAGGTGCATGAAAGGTGTTTTCTCGTAAAACAAATTTTAACATCCAACTCTCCCATTTACTGCCATATATTTCGTTTTTTTTTTAAAACCGTTATAACATAGTGATTTTTTGAGCTTTTGGTTTGAAACTTTCTGAGCGGTTAGCTGGCATTGTGTAGAACTTGTTGCGAGTGTAAACTATTTTTTTTTTTTAAGTGCCCCTTCGCCCTTCTTTCCATGTACGCTTCATTTGTATCCGAATTCAAGTGGAACTATTTCTACAACAAACTTTTTTTTTCTTGCTTATATAGATGCTCTTCGTACTACTAATATCTCAATACATTATTATATCTTTTTTTTATTATTATTATTTTTATTGCACAATAGATTGTTTCATTTCCATAGAGGTATTTTTCCTTTATATGGCCTACTCCTCCAAAGAACTTATTTCTAGAGCAGATTTGGTTTGGATGTTGTTGTTTCTTTTTTGGGGGGGGGGGGAGTTTTGTCCTATACCTACACTAGGAAGTATTTTGTCCTAGTGTAGATTCATTTCCCGCAACCCATTATATTCCCGACTCTGGTTGAGGTGACTTATTCCCGGGAGGAATAATGTTTGAGGGGGATGTTCTCTTTCCGCCTGTGCTACACTAGGACCTTTAGAATACAGGTTTCTACTACGTACGCGTGAGGTATGTATCTTTTTAGCCCGCAGGAAAATCTACTTGGGTTTCATCAAGAAATTTGCGAGTGAAACTGAATTGATATTTTAAGCTGGTTTTGTTACTAGATTATAATAGCTATAGCTGCTGCATGCTAAGTGAATTTACTTTTTTCGACATCTGACACTTCATCATTAAAAAAATATATCCTCTTCATTGTTTTACACCCACTCACCCAGCAAATTATGTAAATACCACCCTCGGTAGGCATGGTTATAAATGGTCTGCGAATGGCGCAGTTGAGTAGGTACGAAATCCGCTCAAGCAGAAATCTGAAACTTTTTTTTTTTTTTTACAATTTTTCTTCACTTGTATCAGTCTGACAAGTTTTTCTAGAGTTTCTTATCAGTCATACGAGGCAAATACCGGGATCGTTCCTACTTACTAGACCCTGGCCGACTACCGTCAACTTCCTCTTCACGACCCTATCCTGCCTGACCCTGATACCCTAAAGGCCATAAGTAAATTCAAATTTAAATTCAGTTGTATCAGGTGAGGTAAACTGTACAATACGACAAATATACACCCTGACCGATTCGTTCATAGTTACTTTTCCTGATATTGTTACAGCACGAGGTCAGTCCACAAACACCGCTAATTAACAACATAAATATAATAAGTTGTTTAAAAATAATGTACGAAGTTTTGAACAGGAGCTATCTTTTCACATGCGAAGGGGCAGAACAAAGTCTCAAAAGACTCTTTGTCGTGGGGGGAGATATTTTACGCATCTTTGTTCTTTATTTTAACTCCATTATTTAGCGTCTTTCCACACGTAACGAAAACAAAGCAGCAACACACCTGAGCAACCAACCCTCGCTGTCCCTTTTATTCTCTCTCTTTTCTCTCTATTTTCTCTCCTCTTGTTTTTGAACCCAGACAGGGTAAGGAAAGGTGGAGGGAGCAGTGACCGCGAAGACTTTGAAGTAGGTCATGAAAGGGTGGAGGAATGAGGTCAACACAAGAAGCATACTTCTATCTTAAGGCGGGGGAAAGCTAAAAAAGTAAGATACGATGAAGAGGGTTATATCATTAATAAGAATAAAATCTAAAAAAAATGACGTTTAGAAATCGTTATCTACCAAATGTTCCGAATGTGCATTTTACCCTTTATGAATGTCTAACGAACTTTTATCAGTACACCTCAATTTATTTAGGCCTTAAAATGAACTTAAGTAATGTACAACCAACATGCTGCAAAGAAGGAAGTGAAGATTAATGGAGAGACAATAGGCATAGTTGATGAGTATGTTTACCTAGGCCAGCTTAAAACATCGAATGCAAAGTTGACTGATGAAATAAATAGAAGATGTAAAATGGCGTGGAGTTCTTTTGGAAGACTACACTTTATTTTCAAAAGCAAACTTCCAATGTGTCTGAAGCGTAAAGTTTATAATCAATGTGTCTTACCTGTAATGATGTACGGCTGCGAAACTTGGACATTGAATGCGCAAACGACTCAAAGATTGAGAGTCACACAAAGAGCAATGGAGAGGTGCATGCTAGGAATAACCAGGAGGGACAGGAAGAGAAATGAATAGATTCGCGCACAAACAAAGGTAGAGGATAATCAAGATTGGGAAGAAGATGAAGTGGAGATGGGCCGGTCACATAGCTAGACGAACAGATGGAAGGTGGACGACAAATGTACTACAGTGGATTCCTAGAGAAAAGAAACGACCGAGACGACGTCCAAATGTAAGATGGGTAGATGAAATCAAGCGTTTTTCAGGAGCTACATGGATGAGGATATCAGCAGACCGAGATATGTGGAAAGAAAAGGGGGAGGCCTTCATCCAGCAGTGGATAGAAAACGGCTGAATATGATGATGATGATGATGATTTACATTATGGACGGACCAAAACAAGAACGCAGCATTTAAATGTAATGCTTATTTGTAACTAATTACACGACGGAACTATATTGTCATCAATGAGTTAATTAAGTTTGGCTTAGCGAGAACAATGTGCGGGGTAGATATTGGAAAAGTGATTGTCAAGTCGTTGTATCCCGTCGGCATGTGCCTAAAGTGAATGAGAAACAAACGCGGGAAAAACATCGGTCAGTATGGGTGGAATAGTGAACAGTCTTTGAGTCTGCGTCCACGCCAGGCACGTATCCAGAAGTTAGTTTCGGGGATGTCTAGCACCTGAAGGGGTTCCGAGTTCTGTCTGGGTGAGAAATTTACGTAAAATTCATATAATTTTGCCAAACTAATTTCGGGGACCCCTCTGCGTACGTTCCTGTCTAGTTTGTATCCCTAAATTGAGTCTCTCGCCACCTGAATGTAGGCAGAGAGAAGAAAATCTAACATAGTTTTCCTTCTTGACAGTGAATGAAAAAAATAATCTGCAAAAACTAGTGTCCCGCCTAAAAATCTCAGACTTTTAGTAGTCAATACACAGTCTAAACGGTTGGAGCTAAAAAAAAACGAAATTTGGTATGAAGGTACGTCATTACTAGTAGGTTACGAAAATATTACGTTTCCAAAGACGCCATCTTGGATTGAAAATGGTGAACCTCAAAAAATTATTTTCCACGACGTTTGAGCTAGAGATACGAAATTTGGCATAAAGATGTATTTTTGTCAAGAGTAGATTAAGGAAATTTTACAAAACGTTAAAAAGTCGCCGTCTGGGATAAAAAATGGCCGCCAAACCCATTGTTGTATAGAATACACATCCTAGACGGCTGGAGATAGAAAAACGAAATTTGGTATGACGGTACATCATCAGTGGTAGGTTACGAAAATATTACAAATTGTCTCCAAAGACGGCATCTTGGATTCAAAATGGCAGACCCCCAAAATTTGTTACATAATTTCAGCTTACTATACGAGTTATCCCATTCACTATCAATCGGAAAGAACGCCTTTTTTCCGGTGATGGGCTTTAACTTGTTAGTTTGGTATTTTGTCCATGGCAAAAGATATCCAAAGACCATAAGTGCAAAATCAGTTTAATTCGTAGGAGATAGACCTTAACTCTAGCATTGAGTAAATACCTCAATGACTCAATGAGGTATTTATTCAATGACTGTAGCTAATGATACTAAGCTGTGATCGAAGCGTGAAATAAACAAGGGCGGTATGTTTTTGCCTAGACCACTGCTCGCTGTATCTATCGGTGGTCTAGACGAACCAGTGATCAAAAGAAGATGTACAAGAATAGGCATACCGTATTCTTCAGTGAAGGTATGCTCTTAGCCCTGAAGACCCAGAGCCGGTATGGCATACCGACGCATACCACGTCACTTCTACCACTAGTGATTCCAGTTTCAATTCTTCCTGGAAAACCACTTTAAGCACTAGGATCTATGTTTAGAAGGCATAGTTTCTTCTCATCAGTTGCTCATTAAAAGTTACAAAAGAATAAAGACGTTCTCCTAAAAAGAATTTCGAATTTCTAAATATTCTCCTTGGTATGATGCAGAAGAGTGATTCCTTAAAAATAAGGTTGGGGAGGGGGAACTGGCATGGTCAATCTGGAAGCAGCATCTTCTAATATACAATATCTTTCTTAGATTAGACACTACTTCAAGTAATTGTTTCATTGCAAAGTATCACAACAATGTTAACATATATAATACGAAAACATCAACAAATCGAAACAGATTTTGATCTGTCATAAATTAATTTTATTTATAATGTATTTAATGTACACCAATACACAACGACCATTTTATACTGGATATTTAACAACAGCAATAATAGTAATAATAAGCGGAAGGATTTAGGAAGGAAACGCACCTGCCCTTATTCAAGGTGCCATCCTAGCATTTTCCTGATGCGACCAAGTGAAACCAAAGGAAATGTCAGTCAGGATTGCTGGTTCCTTCCGAATGCTGAGTCAACGTTCTGCCAAGTAAGCTGGCTCTTTCAAGAACATACCGATCATGTATTTCTCTACAATCAGCTTTATAATTCGCGTACAGCTGTTGGTGAAACGAGAGTGGGACTACTGAATGAAAACTACCACAACAATATCTGCGATTTATCTGGATCTAGTCTTCACCTCAGTTTTAGCAGAACTGCTCGCATTCGTTGCCTTCGATTATAACGTTTTGAATCGTTTCCGCTACTGGAATATTAGTACAATCTTTATACTGACAAGGAAACCTCACTTGGTGTCAACTGGGCAATGGGGACTAAGTAGACTTATTCGAGAAAACATCATAAATAAAGAAGAATCCTAAATTTGCGACCTATAATTATAACCCCAAGATAATTATACAGGGTAATTCAAAAGTCCGGCACCATACGAAGGTTTATAGCAGGTTTGGTGTGCAAAGTTTGTATCACATTTGGCGTTGGTCAACTAGCAAGTTTGCTGCAAGATCGCATCAAGTTTGCAGCCTTCCAATGCCAAACTTGCTGCAAGTTTACTGTGCTATCTGGGAAGCAACAAGAATTAAATCGGGTCAAGACAGTGATCACCGCATCAAGATTGGGTCATCGGGTTAATTAGCTTGAGATTCGATCATCGGGTCGTCATTTCACAGTCATTCTCGTCATGTGGGTTAAGACCGGGTAACCGAGTCATTCGAGTCAAGTTTCGGACCGGATCACATATGTTCGGGTGAGGCCGAATCACCAAAATTAACCCGCAAGCCAAATGCCGAACAAGATGGGGATTTTGGTCGACCCGCCGTCGGGGAAATAGTTAGGGCAAGGTCGGCGTTGACCCATAAATATGGTTTGGTCGTCGAGTCATTTTCGGGGCAGCCGTCGGTTCTCAGACTTGCCGCCATAGTGGCAAATCCACGCCGAGACCCCGCCCACTTACGTCGGTTCTTAGTTCAGATTTTTCAAAACTCGATATCTTCCCGTCGGTCGGGCCGACTTTCGCCGACCAAATACCGCCGTCGGGCTGACGTTGCGTGGCTTGCTAAGTAACCCGGTTTCAGCTCTGGCAATTTTCTTCTTTTACGTCTACAATGTTGACAATTGGTTCATAATATCTAACAAAATCTCTACATTTTTTGCAGGATTTTGTTGCATTAGAAAACGTATGAAACCAGACACAAAAGTTATTTTCAAAATTACTAATCCTTCCTCCAATCTTACGATGTTAGCCAGCAACACGTTTTAATTTTCAACGTCTTGTGGTATGCACTATTAGGCACTCATCCTTTCTAAATATCATGCTGTTTTAAAAACAAACATTTTCCCACACTATTATGCCCATTTTCTTTGACTTATGCAGAAAGACAATGAACGAAGTCTAGTAAATGTAAAGAGATGGACAAAACGCATAAATACTAATTCCGATCGTAAAAGCCAAATAAATAAAATAAATAAATACAATTGAAACGTGTAAACATGAATAGAATATTTATTGCTTTTATATATTCTTCGAGGGGGAAAATAAATGTTTATTGATTCATTCATCCTTCCTTTAAGAATTTTTAGTTGATAAATAATTTAATGATCCATTGTGTATACGTGTGCAATTGTTTCCAACATGCTATTACGCCATATGTATTGTTATACTTATCAATGCACATTGGTGTTATGTTTTTAGTTTCTTCCAATATGGTAATAACACAGCTTACATAACTTCAATATCAAGAATTATAGCATATACACTCTTGAAAGTATCTGAATTTTGATTTGAATATTCTAAAAAAGTATACAACTGCAACTGCTTCAGCAATATAATTTAATTAAAAGTTATGGAATCTATAAATCAACACTAAGCTGGTAAAGAAGAAAAAGCAATTTGTAAGGTCAAGGAGTTTTATTTTACAGAAGATATTTTTTAATGTGAAATTTCCTTTTGACGGCAACATTAAACCATTCATTCTATCTATGCCTATCATTCTGCTTCGTCTTTCTTGAATGCTTTTGTTTTCACATGGAAATTGATCAAATCCCGCTGCGTATGCAACCCGAACAATGCAAGTGGTGTGAGAATTGCATAGTGGATAGGATATGATACTAAGATTTCCATATAACTTACGCCCTTATGCCGTGAAAGCGACAATAGTGATGATATGTATTTACAGTTTTGGGGTATTCTTCTGCGTCGAAATGTTGGACATGGCTAAGTAGAAGACGTGCAAATTTTACGCGATTTGTGTTTTTTTTTCTGAAAATTGATTAGAGATATGAGGCTGACGACGGCAAATGACACAGGGTGCCAGCGGAGCGGGGGGCGCTATCAAAAAATACCATATCTCCCCTCCCCTTGGTCCGTTCTCAACATAAATTGCAGGGTATTTGCCTATCATGCCAAATAACATACCCTGAAAGTATCAGCTTCATATCTCTAATCAATTTCGAAAAAAAAAATCCCGTAAAATGTGCACATCTTTTAATTGGCTAACGTGTTTCTGTAGTCAAATGAGATTAGACATGCAAAGTTTGGTAGGGATTGATGCGAAGGCGTGAGTTCTACAGCAGTTAGCAGACATACACATATTCACCTAAACTGGGCAGAGTAGTATAATGGGGGATATCGCCCGAAAAAGGGGGGGAATTCTCAA
>JAGDQP010046041.1:0-15426 GCA_022664845.1 Lepisma saccharinum
GCAACATATGTGGGAAAAGCATAACTTACGCTACTGAGAAGGGAAAAGGTTTGTTAAAATTGAACAATTCCATATGTAAGTGGATTATGATTATATCCCTTTTCTTATGTTATTTGTACTATTTTGCAGTAGCCTTGTGGCTTAACAGGTTTTATTGTTTATTGAAAGTGAATGTTTGGAATGAAAGAAAGGTTAGATGTTAGCTAAGAAAGTTGCAGAAACATTGCTTACAGTGAAGTTTTATAATAAGGTAGCAATGCTCATCAATAGATCTGTATTGCGCGAATTCTTTATGATGACTGATTCTTCCGTGTATAGTGCAAAGTTTGTTGAATAATAGAAATAACACGAATGTTCAAGGATAATATTTTAGTTTTCTTGGTGTTTTAGATGTATCTTGTTATGTATACCTTTGCCATATCATATTTGTAATTTCTGAAAGTGTAGTATTGGGTATGTTCTATAGTATGTTGATGTATTGTTTATACCTTCCCCCAATATTATGGTAGCTTTGTATTGTTTTGAGGTCGTGGATTAAACCGAAATTTAAATAGTGATCATTTATCTGTTTATCGGAAGTTATATACAATTCAAGATTTCGGATAAACTTTACCGTATCAATTAGGAGAACTTTTATGTGGAAAATTATCAGCAAATAATAATAAATTAAATGTTGGATGTGTGAAGGAAAGATTACAAATTAAATAATAATGCTGTACGCTAGTTTCTGACACTGTTTCTGGCTTTATTCTTTTTATTAAATTTGAGAGTTTACTTGCAATCTGGTAGTAACAAAGAGTTAGAAATGTACTGATCAGGGCATTAGCATTTGAGTTCTCCTTTAAAGATAGGTGAAATAGCTTCAAAATAAATATAGAACATAAAGGTAGTTTCTTATATGTACAGTGTAGTCAGCAAAGGGAGTGCGGGAACTCTTAGAGCTTTCACCGTTACATACGTGTTCACAAACACACAGATAATAAGGAGAAAAAGGTCAAGAAAAGCTCTAAACCACCCTTATAAACACTAAAGATTAGTAACGGGCGGGAGATAACTATAAAGCTAACAGAAGAAAACAACAATTACGGTAGAAAGAAAAGAGAAGTATTACGAAATTGGAGAATCAAGTCCTAAAGAAGAACGTAGAAATAATAATAATAAAAACCGAGAAAATAGAAGTGAAAATAAAATGAATAGTGCAAAAATTCAAAGGTGACTTAAGTTAAATAAACAAAACAAAAGAAACAATGTAAAGGAAATTATGTATATGGATGTTAAACGCGGTTAATATTTCTTATTTGCGGATATCATAATGTTTGGGGATGAGCTTATTTCGTGTGGAAAATTCTTTTTGTGCTGTACTGTTGCGTGTAACTGATATTTCAGGTGCTTGCTTTGATGATTATGAAAAGTCAGCTCCGTAAGAACAAATAGGAAAAAAGAAAGCAGTAGATAGAAGTTTCTACTCATCTTGCTCTAAAATGAGTTTAAGCAAACGGACTCTTGTTAAGAGTAGCTCATTTTAATTATGGATTGATGCCAGAAACTGGTCGTATAAAATTAGTCTTTTAGGAGGACATGTTCAGATAGGAGAGATGCAGTATTCACACTTTCGACGAGTTTCTTTATTAAAAGTAAATAAATATACAAGAACTTAATACAAATGTGAACATAGCCATGCAGCAACCACGGAACATCAGTAATAGTAACATTTTATTAATACGAAAAATAATAGAGGTTATCAAATATAATATAACCAATTGTATCAAATTGCACAAATCTTTCTCAGAGAACTTCAAGATGTTGCATGAAGCCTATGGTAAGGAAAGTTTGAGTCTAACACAATGTTACGAATGGTACAGACGTTTCAAATCGGGATGGTCGTCCACATCGACCGACATCAATCACGTGGAAAAGATGCGGAAAGTCATCCGTGCAAATCGGCGACTTAGCGTACGTGAATATACTGCTAAACTTAACATCAGTACAGGCTCGTGTCACACGATTTTGACAAACACTGCAAATACGACATGATACCGCGAAGTTCGTGCGACATCTTGTAACAGCCGAAGAAAATGAGGACCGTATTAGGACATGTGGGTAGTTGTTACCCCGAGTGACTGCTGACTCAGATTTCGTAAATCTGATGTTCATTGATGATGAAACGTGGGTGTACGGACTACGGTGTGGAAACGAAGGTCCAATCTTTACAGTGGGTCGGACAATCTTCACCACACACAGAAGAGCATGAATGAGTAACTCTTATGCTAAAGTGTTGTTAATCGTCGTCCTTGACTGGCAAAGGATCGCCCGTTTGAATTTTCATGGTTACACAGTGAATGCAGCACTTTCTACATTTACATAATGCAGCGATTAGAAGATATCGTGTGGTCAGAGGCCAGAGACGTGACAGAATAAATTCTGGATGGTTCGTCACGATAATGCGCATTCCCATTCCTCACTCCTTTTTCCGGGTGATTTTGTCTAAGCACCACAACCGGCCTGCCCATCTGATTTGTCACCAGCAGACTTCTTCGTCTTACGTAAGTTGGAATCAACTGTTGAAAGATCGCAGATTCCATACCGTAGAGGAGATCGATGAGAACTCTCCAGACCATTCCAAAACTGGATTTCCAACTTGTATTATAGAACTAGAAGAAACACTTGGAGCGGTGTGTGCACGGTAGAGTGAAGTACTTTGAAGAATGCATGCTCGGCTAGGTGGTGAGTATTACCATTGTCTCCATTAAAAAAAAGTTTCTTTTGAACAACTCTTGTTGTACGCAGAATTAATGAGAAAACATTCTTGAGCCTGAGACGAAGTTCATGAACTAGTTATGGAAAATTCACCAAACTTAATATATATAGTTGAGCAGAATTCTATCGAGATATTCTAGTAATCGTAAATATTAATGAGCAGAGGTCTGAAGATACCTGCATCTCCAATGGTTGTAAATAGAAGAGTCATTCCATGTCAAGTCAACCAAAGAAATGAGGTTTTGACACCCATCATCTCAGATTTTAATGAAACATGGCATATTTAATCCTTTTATATACATAAGTAAAAACTCCGTTTTTTTTGTCTCTAACGTATTTAGTTTTCATTTTATAGCCAATTAAAATTTTGGAAGGTTGTCATTTTTCCTATTTCCGCAGCTGAAGAGGCAAGTTGGCCTTTCAGAGGGAAAAAAATCATATCATTCTTAATTATAATTGAATCTTTGTGAAAAATTCGATTATTATGAATGAAGATACGAGGAATCAAGAAAAAAATAAGAGAAATCTCCATCTAATGTTACAAAGCGAGAAAAAAATATTTTGTTAATTTTATGATTTTTGTTGAAGAAAACATGGTCTAACATAAAGTCAAATATCAATAAAAGGGAACTGTATAATCAGAGAAACCTTTTCCCCTATTCATTGTAGAGTTACGTTCTGTCATGCAAAAAAGTAGAATTAACGGATTTTTCTTTCCTTCCTATATTTTTTTTCTTAACTTTTACTCTGTAGAGTTTTATTTATTTATATATACATAGGGTGATTCAGAACTAAGTACTCAGGATGTGGGGAATGATTTGGGATGTGACTCCTGACATTGAAACAAGAAAAATTGTTCCTATTAATATGGGTGAAATTCCGCTTAGTTTTGGAGATAGTGTTTGCAACTTGGAACGCAAAATTGACGCCTCCAGTGATAAGAAAATTATTCTCGTTCAGTCATTAACGATGCATTTAATGATAATTTCGTTTGCCTAAATTTGTTTGTAACAACATGGTGAATATCAGGAGTGAAAAAAAACACGATGTCATCGAATTGTCAGTGTTGCCAACCTGGTATAACTTTTAAAATTTTAAAGTGATTTTTATGCCAAGTTTCATTGAAATCTGATGATGGGTGTCATGGCTTGGTTGAACTGACATGGAATGACTCAGTAGCTAGTTTTTTGTTTCGAAGCTACTGTGAACGCGACTTAAATGTTATTGATTGCTGGCACAAAAGTTGATTCACAGTTCACAGTATTCTAGTTTGAACTGTTAATTTAAACACCATCTTCAAAATACAATTCATTGAAACTTCGTTTGCTGTTGTCTTGACTGTTTGAAGTTACTTCCTCTTTTAAAATTAATGTAAAAACAATGAATGGAGCATAATTTATAGATGTGAGAACTCGATTACGAGTTTTTATGTAAAGTAACTTGTATGTCAGGTAGTTTCACATGCTTTATTATAACATGTACCTCAGAATTGTGTACCATTATAAGTTATTGGCTCTCTTAACCAAGTCAGTGTATTTGTAAGTTAATAAGACCCCAAGGTTGGTATAAATGTTAACATTACTTTTGTGATTTCTTTTTTCTTGGAGATACAGACAAATTTGTGAGTTGTACTGCACTAAAATCTCGTTCATCCGGAACTATTTCCGCGAGGGAAGGTTGGGGGAGGGGGGGTATATTTGAAAATTCACAAATTTTTCACCAGTTTTAAAATAACTATACATCTTATACAAGTGACGGCGTCTAATTGATTGTCCGCAGTGTTGTAGTATTTTTGACCTCAGTTTATTAAAATAAATTTTGTCTTTTTTACCATTTTGTTGTATTTTCAGGCGCTAACAAGATGAAAGAATCGTAAATCTGGTTTAACCGTAACGAGTCCGATCTCAACAAGTCCCGAGAAACTAGGTTGTATTGTATGTTGGATATACATTATGTCTTGATGAAAAATGTATTGATCTCGTCCAGGATAGAATCCAATGGCGAACGTTTGTTGCTGCTGTGATGAACTTGCAAGTTCTGTAAGTTATAGAATGAGTGAATTAGAATGTGCGTGTAAAATAGTGAAAACATTGTATTTTCGCTCGTAAGTTAAATACAGTCGAGAGATATAATCTGAGAAATAGCATCGGAAAACTAATTTGTGAAATAATTAGGGAATTGTAAAAGAACACAATGCTACTCGGAAATAGGAGTCGTGCCAATTTTCTTGAAAATTAAGGTTCAGATGAGGAGAGCATTTCAAGAGAGAGAACCAGATTACGCTTCCTGTGGGATGTATGAAATGAAATTACAGCGAAGAATCGTTGAAATGTGAGTAATAATAATAATAATAATAAATAATGCCTATGAAATGACTTTATATTAATAACGATAGCTTCTTAGTACGTGAGACAGAAAGAGTTGTTGAAAGTGTTCGTTGTCATCCAAGGCTTTCTTCAAGAATACGGAGAATACCTGTGTATAAGTATAGTAGGAAGGAATAATATAAAGCAAACTGAATGGGAAAGATTTAATAGCTTCCCAACTGCATTAAGTAAACTTATTACATCTTTCTTATGTAAATTCGTTAGAATAAAAATATAAAATTGACATTATTTCTAATATAAACCATGTAATTGATTATTGTGTTTGACACATTCTGTTTGGGTTGAGAATTTAAAGTGGTATTGTTTCGTAGTCTGTCTGTCTGGTGGTAAATAATACAGCTTATAGAATTGTTTTTTGTTTTTTTTTATGTGAAGCAAATGAAAGTGACTAGGAAGAAAATGTGAAGTGAAATTTGACAAAGTGAAAGAAGAAAGCAGCAACAAGTACTGGAACAATATATAGGAAATGGAATCGAAGAGAGGAAGAAGATGAAAGAAGTGCTGCAAACGTATGTGACCTGTAGGAAGCATTTAACCTGTTTTCAACTTTATTTCGTTCGTTGTATATGAATTTGAGAGCATCGATCAATAAATTCTCTCACTGAGCGTGTTATAGGTTGAAGTTCTTAACATAAAAGTGTAATAATTTTTTAGCCTTAATTTTATACAAGAAATGGACAATCAAGTTCAAACTTTTAGAATATTATCTTTTAATAAACGTAAATGTGAGCATGTATATATAATTAGTGTAATATCTTTAAAAAAAATGTTAGTGAATAAGTTGAATACAATATATTAAGATTTCCAAGTATATATAGATGATATATTTGCCCGGTCATTATAATTTTCGTCCAAACATGGTACGCTTTTATTCATTTAAAAGAAAAATTGCTAAGACTATGTTTAATATTAATGTTATTCTTTTGGAAGGTCAGCTTCTTTTCTGTTCATAACTTCATATTTATTGTTAACTGTTCTTTTTTAAGAAATCAATATGTGTTCCTGTTGATAACTTATTTTTCCCCTCTTGCGATTTAGTGATAATTTCCTTCAGAAACAGTCCATACACCACTCTGATTTAAAGTAGTTCTTGGCGAACTTGTTTAAATTTATTGTGTAAGTACCGTATTTACTCATGTATAATGAATGATTTTAATTGGAACTAGGGCTCAGTAGAACGAAGATAATACTAGATTGCCAACATACCGAGCATTTTCAACATCACACTTCCTTGTGGTTACATATATTTTACTATGTACGAATCGCTGTAGTGTATTTATCGTACAGAAAAGTTTTCCCTAGAGGTTATAGTGTCATTTCATTAAGATACCCAAAATATATGAATTCTGAGACAACGTGGAAGTGAGTTCTTGTTCCAGAAATCATAAAACTTTTTCCGTGTTAAATGTTTTTGGGAGATTCAAATCTTCCGAGAATGTAGCAGGGCTCAAGAAGGACAATAAAGTAAATATTTTTTTCTGTTTCTCTTCCCTAAGTTATTTGCGTAGTCGTAAATAAGGTAACTCTTTCGGTATGTGCCATGCTGTCACACCATCAGGCTGAACGACTGACTCCTTTACTAGAACCATGGTGATCTGAAAACAAGGCCAGCTACTAGAATGTCGTTTACGTGTTCTTAGAAGTAACTTTGGAATTCAAGAAAGGAAGGATTTTTTTAACGGAATAGGATAAATACTGTCTGGAAACGTATCCTATCTATGTGCAGATAAGATACCTATTTTTGTAAAAAGTTTTGGAAAGCGCGAGTTCCTGATATAAGATATCTATACATTACTAGGAATTCCGTACCCTACCTACCAGTGAGTATCTTGGCGGTAGGTCATATTGAAATGAGGAATCTGATATTCACGTGAAAGAGTAGTTTGAGACGACTATAAATATTTCGCGAGTTGTGATGATCAATCGTATTTCAGAAAGTATCTCATTATCTAAAGCAAATTGTTCGTTTAAATCTTGTCCGATTGTAGCACGTATAAAATTTGAATGTCAAATATTTGAGGAAAAGTAAGTAAGAACATTGGAAGTACTTCCTGGATTTTCTGAGTTCTAACAACGTAATACCAATGTACTGATCGCTCCAATGTAATATCCACAAGATTCGTCATATTTCATCTCTTCATATGTTGGCAGTATGTGTCTGTATATAAGTAGAGGCAACTGTTGTAATACTTGAAAGTTAAACGAAAACTCTTTAAGATGTTGTCTATTAGTGTGTAGAAAGTTTTCGTAAATAATAAAAGCAGCAAGAAACCAAGTAGAGCAGCGCATAAAATACATGTAGAACTATTGAATTATGTTGGAATGACTTTATTCATATTCGCTGTAAGCGATTAAACGGAGTATGTCGTTCAGTTTTCTATAGGTTTATTGCTCGTGTGAAATATCCCATAAATAAATGCAATGAGGTCGTGAAGTCTTACCACAAAAGTCGTTAATTCTGAAAGGTAGAATGAGAGAAGCATTTCTCCAGTTTATTTTTGCTTTATTTTCATGAGAATACAGGGTCCGTTGCACTCCCATACGTGTGTACGTTTCTCGTTACTTGGTTTTTCTGTGTAACATAAGTTCGTCCTAAGAATATACATATTTTTATAAAGACTCAGCAGCCCATTGGGAGTATGCCAAATACTGTTTTCAAAATTTCAATTAAACTTTATATTGCACAAAACGTGTGAACCATTTTAAAAAATGTTGAAGTTACGATAGAAAATACTTGCTGTGCATAAGTAAATACGGTATTTGCCAGATTTGTACGGTGTCTGTCCAATATTTCACAGATATTAAAAATACATTTTTATATAAATTTCGTCTTGCTAGTATTTATAGTTGTACAAAATAGCACTATGCAACATTTGTTCTGAGAGAGAAAAAAAAATAGTAGAAAATAAAAATTTATTGAAAGTTAAGATTGAGACAACCGTCCTAAGTTGAGTTTCCTTTTTTTTTAGATCGATTTCAATGCCGCCCATGTCCTCTGTGTCACAAAATGATATCAAATAAATCAAATCTACAGAAACATCTGAAGATCAGACATAGTGCTGTGTGTACACAGGAAGTATGTGGATACTGTGGGAAGTTCTTTAAGAATAAATACAGTCTTGGGGCTCATGTGTACATGTACCATAAACAGCAGCCTGGTTCTGTGTAGAATTCAACTTAAATTGTATTAACATATTCAAAAGTTACATTGTAAATCATAGATGCTAGAAAGTTATTAAAATAAATATTATGATGTGTATGTAAGATTAGATTTTTAAATATAAAGTGATATATGAATATGCAACTAATTAGAAAAGTGATAATACAATATTAACCATTGACATATCATGTATATATAATTATATTTCAGTATAGTATATATAGATATTTGTGCTTGATTATATGTAAACCTGTGATCTTACAAGACTGATAAAATAGTTTAAAACAACTATTTTTAAGTACTGCATGTAACATGTAAGTAAATTGAATATATATAGAGCCCATAGGTAATTGTGTATGTGTTTAAATGTAATTATTTTTCATTGTGTTATTTGCCATCCAGCATTTTTAAGAAAGAAAAAAAATAGTTTCATCAGTCTTAACGATATTCAGTAAACATTTTATAATTTGCACTTGCTGTTGCCTGCATGTAAGCAAGAAGAACAAAAATGCTCAGTTGAAGGTTTTTCATATATAGTGTTGTAATATCTACTTGTTTATACAGAAAATTCTCAGTCTAGACTCTGTACGATTTTCAAAATATGGTTGTGTAAAGTGATAATTCGTTGTACAGTATATATTGATATGGATTTACTTGTTTGTAATATTGGTGCTAAGAAAAGTGAGTTACAGGTTGCCTGAATTGTAAACTAATTGTTAAGATCACTTTTGTGCATCTTTATGAGCGTTGTTTTGGTGCAAAATTTACTGTTGTTTTAAATGTTAGTTTTCAAAACTCGGACTAATCAGCGAACTTACTCTCATTCTTCTTGCGTTGAATATTGTATTTATCAAGTATTTCACAGGGTTTTCCTTAAGGGGACTATCACTTAACAAAGCACGCAGTGGGGTTTTCATTTCTGTTTCTAATTACAGTCTCATCTTTTCGTGGGTTATCAGGGAAGCTTTCCATTGACATTAACTTCTTTTTATAAGTTAGTTTTCAATGTTTTATCATAGTGATTCTGAGAAATTCGTAGGGGTTGCACAGAAAATGTAAGAAAATAGATATTATACTTCAGAACAAAGTTTAAAAATCGAAAGGATCGGTGCACGAGAGAGGTAGGTTACAAAATTCACAAAAAATCATTTCTGCCAACTAGGTATGGAGAAAAAATCTTTGGTACAAGAAAAAGCTTTACACGGAGGGAACTGGAAGCTATTGCAGCGAACCTAATTCTTCACGCTCTATGATATTACTACAGTATTTTTTTCTCTTCTGAACAATTTGATAAAATGAAATTACCCTCCCCCCTCTCTTTTGTACTAAACCTTTAAATGCTCTCCCGTTTCCTTGTTGCTTATCTAACATAACAAAGTTGACATTGGAACCTCGTTAATGGCCGATAGTAACGAAATACATTTTTCCGCACATGAAAAGGTTAAAAAGAAAAGCTAAAGTTATCCATTGTGCAATGCGCACGCGCCGTGAACGGTGCATGGGAAATGTGGAGGTAATGCGCCACGAAGTGAGGTGGGGTGGTCAGTCCCGCCTTTACCTCCCAAGGTGATTAGGAGTACCAAGACACACTGATACTCAATTTGATAGGAGGCTTACAGCAACTGAGAGCTTCTGGCTTGGGAGCATTAAAGAAAAAGTCTCCAGCGTCCTGTCCGCGATTTGAACCCGGACCGCCCGATCGTAGTCAGACGCACTACCTCCTGAGCTACGGCGACTGAAAGTAACTTGAGTTTCGAAATGGTAAAGTTAACTCTAAGAAATGCGTCCTGTGTAACGAAAAAGTTTCTGACCAGCAGCGAAGGTTCATTGTAATCGTGAGTGTTGCTTACTATTCTTAAATTAAGGAAAAATAATGCAGTTTTGTCTTTAAAATGGCCTGTATAAAAATGGTGCGAAGTTCCCGATAGGTCCTCTGCATTTATTCTCTATTCTTCCCTTGCAGTGATCAGAAGAGCCCTGTTCTTTAATCTTTGTACTTTATTTCCTCCCCTCCCACGGTGCCGTAGACCTTCCTACTGAAAGATCTTAAACACATCTTCCAGGTCTTATCACTATACCTGCTACTTCAATCGATACCTTCCATACGTCCGAAAGACATGCTTCTAGAAAACGTTTTGGCAAAATAAACACACACATGTCCGAATGAACGCATTTTTTACTTCTCGTATGGCTTAACTGTTTTTTGGCTTCTTTGCATAAAATGAGCATTAAAATGGTAAATAAAATTCGATCAATAATTTTCGTGCGTTGTTTAATAACTGATGATACTATATTGAATTGTTTTTTGATTTAACTAAGTTACTGGTTAGTGATTATGGAATTTTTAAGCAGTACTTCGTTGTAGGTATATGGGAATATGACGGGCAGTCAGCGATCCGAATTAATAATAGATTCCGATCGCCTTACTGATCTAAACAGCACCCGTAGTTCAGTGACAAGAATCGCTGCGTACCAGTCAGCACTGAGAAGACAGCACGAATTTCAATCCTGCTCATGCATAACATATTTTTCCCATTCTGATACCAGGTTGATGTTGGGATTTTATGTAGCACTCACTTGGTACGGATCGTCTGGTAAATAAGAAGAGATGGCTATTACCATAACTTTCTCCTCTTACTCTGTAGTAGATATTTTGTCTATAACCAACATTCCTGAAAAGTCAGTAACAGAAATTTCAGTAAAATTGTGCTGTTTCGAATTAAAATGTGTTTATGATCTTTAGACATCTTTGACTCTGGCCGGGATTAGAGTAGAGGATGTGGGATAGGAGTAGATAAGGGCGTAATTTGATGATGGCAGCCTGTCGCGACAGGAAGGGCCATGTAAAAACTTAAGTCATCCGGATTCGAATCCAGATCCTTCCCAATGTGAAACTAACACGTTACCAACTGAGCTACGACCTCTCGATTGTTAGTAAGTCGAGCGACACTCAAATCACACAGTCAGTCTTTGAAATAGTACGGAATGTCAGTTACTAAGAATGCTTATATTTGAGAAATGTTTTGTGGGAAAACTCGTCAACGAGTTCACGATTTTAAAGTTCAGTATCCTTTGGAAATGATGTAGATTTCGAATGTTCTTGTTTTGCTGTTTATGTTAGTTCTATTTAAGTAGAAAAAAATCCCACAATTGACATGCAAAAGAAATTCGTGTGAAATAAAAAATTACTTTGTAATGGAACTGCGGGACAATCATGAAAACAGCCAGGGTAACCGGTACATGGTTTTGAAGGCTCCATTAAGTACTTCGATAAGCCTACATATTTTTGAATTTTTAGTTACTGTGTACAATTACTAAAAAATCATACTTCGCCACTATTGTAAACTTCCACGATTTGTAATAATATAGCACAGTTCAATAAATTTAACATAATGAAACAAATGTATTTCATAATGCGATAGAATTCGTGAAGTGTGTACGTTCTGGGCCAAATTTGGTTTTTAAACATTGGTAAATATTGTTTAAAGTTTCAACCTACACGACATTCTGGTGTAGTCTCCAACTTTTAATATACAAACTTTAATACATTTCGTCGGTTATAACCACCTACATATTCTAGAGCATAGGTTCCCATACTTATTTCGTCTATTGCTCCTTTTCAGAAAAAAAATTACTAACCCCTCCGCCCCCGTCAATATACCTTCTTTAAGGGTACAAACCGAAAGTTGTAGTGACAAATTTACCTTCTTTTATGTATCTGTATTTGTCCTGCGTTCTTCAACATTTTAAACAAATAATAATAATAATAATAATAATAAATCACAGCCATATTCAATCCACTACTGGACGAGTCCTCTCCCCGAAGGGGGGAGCTGGTCTACTGCTCCCACGCTGACCAGACGGGTTGGCAGAGGAGAGCCGAAGCTCTCACTGTGATCGCCACTGTCTTTTATTCACAGCAGCTCCCCAGTTGTCCTCACGATGTTGGGTCAACACCGAAAATTTTTGAGCCCTCACCGGGAATCGAACCCGGGACAGCTCGCATTGTAAATAAGACACCTTAAACTTTTTAAGTTATGAAACTTTTTTTTTCTTTTTTTAAATAATATTTGCATTACATACAGAGAATTAAGATAACAAATGCGCACGGTTACTGGGTCAGAACCATTGGTGTAATGGCGAGAAACCTCAGAAGGAAAAATTGGACTCGTAACTATAAATAATGGTACAACTATAGAGTCGTTGAACACAGACACTGAAATTAACCATGAAATTTGTTTCGGCAGCACACACTAAGCGCGATGCAACTTACGTAATGAAAAACGAAGCAACTCTGAAATGAAAATTTGTCAGGCAGTACAAACTATCTTCTTCGATGTTTTTAAATGTAATAGAAATACATATTGTAAATTTAAAATATGTGTTTTACCAAACTTCATATACAAATAAATGTAAATGTGTACAAGTATTTTTACACGTACAAGTATGTATTAAAGTCGGTGTGCCCTCAATAGATGAAAATGACAGAAACAAAAATATTTTCAGTCTGGTTGGATATTTCACTTATCACTGATTTATAGTCTTTAGGCGTCTATGACCTAAGGAGGTATAGGATAGGGAAAAGGATGCGGAAGAAGTCGGTCAGGGTCTTGAAGGTACTATCCTGGCATTTGTCTGATATGATGGAGAAAACTCCTCTGGCAGGAGGTCGATCGCTTACTGCAGCTACCGCTAAATAAAATATAAGAGGGTTTCTGAGAGAGAGAGAGATTGAGGAAGGGAGAGAGTCAAGAAATAAAAGGGAAAATAAACAAGCCAACTGGACCTGCCACTTTTATTTCTTGACCCCACCATTGTTCCCTCACTGTTTTTATTCAACGCATTTCAATCGCACCGGAGGCTACTACCACCGCGTTGGATCTTTCTAGCGCCCTCTAATGGCAATATCTTCCACGTGGGGTAGCACTGTTTTAGAGAAACGAACGTTTAGGAAAGCTTTAAGAAATTCACGAGAAAGTAGCTTCGATCTTTCTTGCGTCGAAAATGATTTAAAGAACGGCGTTATTACGCAGGATCCTGAAATTAAAACTTCTTACCTACTTCATTCATGAGCCCCACTAATATCGCAACATTTCGTAGATTATAAACACCTACATTTTTCAAGAAAGATCAAAACTACGCTCTTTTAAACGTCTCAGGAATGAAGTTTTCCTATACGTTCATTCCTGTAGATGTAGGTGTCAGTGGCGGCTTCTGGCCCAGTTGTTTGGTTGTGCAACCGCGCCTAGTTTCAGATTCAAACACTTTTTTTTAAGCATTAAAGTAGTATTTGAGAGAAATAGAACCCTTGCTCCTCAGCACAAAACAATCTTGTTATATCTTTGAAAATTTACTACACAAAAACGGAAAGAAAAATCTGTTTTCGTGTGCGGTTGCCTGAGCGCAGCAACCGCATCCAATAACATTGGTCATATGGCAGGGAGCTCCTATGCTTTAACATGGAAACGAGCATTTATACTTATACACGCTCCTATCTCCTTGCATTGTCTCCAAGCGGTTGCAGGGGTATGACAACCGTAAGCTTATTTTCCATCCAGAAGTAGTTAGGAAATTGTCCGCTTGACTGCGTCGAACTCAACCGAACTTAAAGATTGTGTCAAGGAAGGAAGAGGAGCGTCATTGAAGGAGACGGGTAGGCGGGTAAGCCGTAAGTTCTTCAAGGTCAGTGAACTGTGGACGCGCGCTAAAAATGTGTCAATGCAGAGTGCACGACAATGGGTTGTTGGTATTTGGTAATGATCGCGGAAGAAAAACCGTCATAATGAGATTTTGCGTGTGTTGGTGAAAGTAAACTAAAAATATGTCAGTGCAGAGTGCAATGTGTACAATGAGTCGTTCGTAGTGATTAGGAAAAAACTGTCATAATTCATAATTTGTTATTTTGTGTATGTGTTGTGCTAGTGAAAGTAAACATGAATTCAGTTGACAGTCTTCTGGAAATCCCTTTCTCCAGAAGTACAATGCAAGAAAGGATTGAAATAAAACTATTAGGGCGCGCTATGCCTGTTTTAGGAATCAAACAATTAAATCAGGTAAGAGACAATTTCAACGCTCCTTTAAAATGGATTTGTACAATAATACAGACTGGCTTTGTGGATGTGATAAAAAGCATGCTTTCTTTTGCTTCCCTTGTTTACTTTTTGGAGGGGAACGGGCTTGGTCTGAGATAGGGATAAAGGATATTAATCATTTGAGTGACCGTATTAAAAGACACCAGGCTACAAATGTGCACATAAAAAATGTATTACAATTGACCTTACTTGGTAATGTCAACATCGCTGAACAGTTGGACAGTGAGTGTAGGCGTAATATAGCACTGCATAACAAAAGAGTGAACCATAATCGTTATATTTTGAACATTATCATTAATTGTGTTCGTTTTTGTGGTGCCTTTGAACTAGCGTTACGGGGTCACGACGAGACAGAAGCATGTTCTAACCCAGGTGTTTTTCGTAGCCTCATTGATTTCAGTGCTGAGCTTGACACAGCGATGAAAACTCATTTGGAGAAAGCTTCTGTCTTCAAGGGAACATCGAAAACTATTCAAAACGAACTGTTAAGTATTATGTTAGAAATTTGTCAGGAGAAAATCTCGCAAGAAATAAGAGAATCTGACTTTTTGGCTGTGATTGCAGACGAAACCAGTGATGTGGCTAACACTTTTCAAATGGCTGTCATTTACCGTTACTTAGTGAAAGGGAAACCGGTTGAAAGGTTTTGGACTTTCCTCGAACTCCCCAAGCACGACGCAAAAACCCTGGTCTCATGCCTATTAGAAGAACTGTCACGTCATAAGTTAGAGGAATTTCCAGATAAATTAATTGCCCAAACTTACGACGGCGCGTCCGTTATGTCCGGGACATCTGAAGGCGTACAAGCGATTGTAAAACGGAAGTTTCCTAACGCCGAATACGTTCATTGTTACGCCCACCAGCTAAACCTTGTAATGCTCAATGCAGCTTCGGTAATTCGAAATGTTAGAATCTTTTTTGCTACTTTGCAAGGAATTTGTTCCTTCTTCTCAACAAGTCCTCAGCGTACAAAATTACTAGACGAAATCGTGAAAAAAAGACTTCCACGGTCTGTGCCTTCGAGATGGAA
>JAGDQP010046042.1:0-15426 GCA_022664845.1 Lepisma saccharinum
AAATAACACAACATATGTCATCTGCATATTCACTCATCTCGGGTGTTCGCAGAGTTTTCCATGCATCTGCCAGGAGTTTTCCAGCGACCTCTGTGCTGGGCCACCAGTCATGGTTACTAAAATGACTCATAGAAAGCTATGAATGAAATCAACCCTTATAGTGCCATCTCCTAGTGTTGTGACAGGATATTCACTTCTCTTCGGGGAATGATGGAATAGCCTGAAAACAGCAATTTCGTTTGAAATAAGGGAAGAAAGGAAACCCAAATGCACACAAATGCATATTGGTAGGACAATATACCCAGGAACAATTTGTTTGCTTGTCAGACTTAAAAGCTTGTAGGCATTGACTACAGTACTCTTCGAGTCCCCAAACCGATTAGAGCCATGTAAAGAATCCTTTCTATATAGAAAGTTGTCTTTCAAATAATGTCTTGTCCGTTGTCCAATAGCAGTTTGTAACCTACATAAGAACTACAACATGTAGCAGTAGTAGAGTCATGTTACCACTTACAACTAGCCTGTAGTATGCTGAATCTAATAGTTTTTAATCCAAGAAGCTACGACTTACGTGGGCTGAGAAACTGCATAAATGCCTTCATACTGAAAATTTGGTGCATACAAAGACACAAATATGGTCTCCATAATCGAACGAAGTGAAGTAGGAAAAAATGTCGTTTTAAACTATTAGTACATAAGGGCAATCACACACAAAAAAAAGTGTAAAATATTAAAATGGTCCAGCAACCAACTTATTTAATACTGTATCACTTTAAATGGAACGAGTTATTTATAATATATCTGTATCTTAAAATATTGATTTAATTCCGTGTTTGCCGGTAGACGCTGCTGAAATAGAACAAAATAATTGTTAATTGCATAGAAATTTTGTTACTAAGGTCCTTTCAACATTTTTTCATGTGTAATAAAATATGTCACTCTTAAGAGATTTAAAGAAAATATTTTACTTTGAAGGAAACAGCTGCTCAACGATTATATTTATATCCATATGTCATTTCCACCAATGGAAAGTAAAAATCACTTTATAGGAAAATATTAAATTTACGAAATACATGGGCCTAATGTTGAATTGCAGGTTAATTGACTAATTCATGGATTAGTTAAAAGAAATCAATTTTGATATCAACCGGTAATTATAGACCCTTTACACATTTTACTAAAGTGTGCATGTTATATGAAGCATGATACTTGGCATAAATGTAAGTTAAAAGCGTTATAGGCATTCGCACCGTGCGCCCTGAGCCACCATATTGGAAAATAGTTGCTAAAATAAGTTTTCTGCTATAAATTCTGGGGACATAATCCTATTTTTGAATTATGAACTAGCTATTTTAAAAGTTATATACATTCGCAGCATTCACTTTGAGCCGTTATATTGGAAAATAGCAGCTGAGATCGGTTTTATGGCTATATGTTCTGAATGAATAGTCTCATTGTAATTTTCCTTTTAAAATTATTCATTCTCAAAGTAAAAACTTTATTTTTATATGGGCCAGTTTAGCAACTTTAGACTTCGGCCCGTCACGATTTGCCTTTAGCTGTTAAGTGTTAAAATCCACACCCATGCCCCTGCCGGGACTCGAACCCGGGACCGTTGAGTCGATAGCCTACCGCCGCAGACCGCTCGACCACCCGGCCGGCCCATTCTCAAAGTGTAAATTATAACGAAGAGAGTTGTAGGCATTAGCAGCTTGCACTCTGAACCACCATATTGGAGTAATGACATAACATATATATTTTTTAATGTAACGTTTGAGTAAATGGTACTATTGTAATTTTCGTTTCTTTAATTGCTCATTAATTTAATTTTGCTTGTAAATTAAAGCAAAATATTTATTTTAAGCGTTCTAGGCTATTTCAGTAAGCACTCTAAGCTACGATATTGAACAACAACACTCAAAATCAGTGTTTTGACGATAACATTTAAGTGAATGTTTCTATTGTAATATATCTTTAAAAAATGTTCATAATTTAATTTCCCAAATGTAAATTACAATAGAATAGTCATTGTAAGGATTATATGAATTGTTAGTTTGCACTATGAGGCGATGTTGGAAAATATCCTCCAAAATCTATTTTTTTGGCTATAACTTTTGAGTCATCCTACTGTCATATTATGAGTTGTTCTTCATTTAATTCTCCATAGAAAAAGTAAAGGCAATATTTTGGCTAAAATCATTAGTGTAACTAGAAAACCTACTGTACTCCTTTTACAGAAATATTTTGTTTATTTTCTAGAATTATTATTTAAAATTTCTGCTTAATTATTTTAACACAATATAATTGTTTTCTTTCATTAGTGTGTGTATTTCTCAAGTACCTAAAGCATGAGGTCCTGAGTTAGAGTTCCTGCAATAAACTCATAAGATAATGGCATTTTTATTGACAAAATTTATGCCATTGACAAAGATGTGTAAACTTTGAAGAGACAGTGTTGTGAACGGTATGATGCTCTTTGTGGTTTTCATTCGGTTTATTGCCGTTTTCTTAGGTCAAAGTAGATACTGATAAGTTATGGTATTCATTTGTGACACAAATTTTAGAATTTGAATTTCGGGTTCCTAAGTGTGACGTTGAGTTCATTAGTATCCAGGGGCCTAAGGCTTGATTGTGACGTCTATGTTAATTTAGTAATTAATGTGTTCTTGATTTATGTATATACCATAGCACGAAGCAAGTCATTTATTTCTTAAATAAAAATTACTCTCGTTTCGTTCAAAATTAAAGAGAACAGAAATTCAACAAAAGTATAGTAAATTAGTATATTTCAATCAGCCAGACTTCTTCCGAACTTTGCAACCCGTAGTCAGCAGTTCAAGGATCAACTTGAACAAGCAAAGGACAATTGATGCCTGCCTGCTTCCTAATTGGTGGAAAAAAGTAACTTCTTCTCTCCGATTTGCAAAAGCATTAGTGTTTGTAATTGGTCAGAAACAAACTATCATAAGTTAACATTCTGATGTGAAACTGTATAAAAAGACTGGACATTTGACACCTTGGCGCTCGCCTAGGGTCCAGCCACCGAACTGTTAACATCTAGTCGAAGTGACCGAACCCAGTTCTGAAATATCGTCATTCTGCCAGGCGGCGACAAGAACAACAAATAAAATTGATTACGATTTAACATCCAAAATTACACTTCATTTCTCTATCTTCTGTCATCTAGAATTTCTGCATCTTTGGTGGGTTGAATTCTGTTTCTCTTAGCACAATGATTTTTGTATTAATGTTTGACTTATTGAAGTGACATGTTCAGAGTAATTAGTTATAATTATTAGTAGACTTGCTTTCGAGCTCCTTTTGTAAAATATTCTATTAATTATCATAAACAGCCATACACAGTCAATACTATGTTTTATTTACCCTAAAACGTATTATCAACTAAAGCACCAGGCGAATACCGATATAGTACCTGATATTTAAGTCCAGAACACCTACATCTTAGATGGTACTACGTCCAGGTAAGAAGCGATCTATTTATGTATTATTTGCTATAAAACGGCTACAGTGGATGCTGCGTACGTCTGAGATCGAGACCTTTTGGTGACCAATATCCTATTGGTTATATCTTAGGCGCCACAACATTCACCGTGGACGACATTAGGGTGCATTCATTTCTTCCGTAAATGGTGCGTGGTATCGTCGCCACTTTAATCCGATTCAGTGTTGCAAACCTAGTGTATTTTCATCTCATTACAAAAATTCCCTATGGTTTAGTTTTGATTTTAACTCAAGCTGTCAGTTTCTGTTCTCTTATTCCAATATTCAATTTTTAAAAGTTTTATTCTATTATTCGGGGCCCTTATTATTTCAATAGCAGAATAAGTTAACATGGCCAGTGATGCAGGAATATTACTTAAAAGTTTCTTCAAACACAAAGTCGCCATTAGATGGATCATATCAAGAGGGTGAGATCCCTCTTTTATGCTACATTCTTAAGTTCTCGATTGGATAAGGGTTCATGTTTGGCAAAAGTGGCAGCCCACTTCATCGGAACTGATCAAAATATCTCTGGAAACAATTTTCTTTACCCTACGCTTGATAACAACGTGGATCGTGCTGCAAGAAATTTCTGTCTTTATAGGGGTTAAATAAAGTTCGTGAAGTGTTGGAAGATATCACTCACCGGCAGTGTGGTAATTAAACTTTTTAGTCAGGAAGGGGGGGGGGGTAAATATGACGCACGGATTTCAATAGTCAACATATATATATATATATATATATATATATAAAATTCACAGCCATATTCAATCCAATACTGCAGGAGGCCTCTCCCGAAGGGGGGAATTGGTCTACTGCTCGCGCACTGACCAGACGTGTCGGGAGAGGAGAGTCGAAGCGCTCAACTTTGATCTCCACTGTCTTTTTTCACAGCAGCTCCCCAATTGCATCACGGTCCTGGGTGGCCACCGTTCCAGACCCTCCCGCTTTGGAAAAAATCTCTTGGGGAGCCGGAAATCGAACCGGGACTCAAGGATCAGCAGTCAGCGACGGTAACCACTAGACCAGCGGAGAGAGAGTCATATTTTTCAATAGGAAGTTACTGAATCAAACCAATTATATTAAATCTTTCATATTAAGCTACTTCACAAACATCACAAAAGAAATGACTTCGAAATAAACTTAGCTCCTAGTAAAAATTCATGTACCCTTGTCACTTGCATGAAAATAGTTTTAACTTCTGCCAAATAAAAATGTTGCGATTTCTATCTCATCTTGATCGAGAACATCTTGTAGGGGGGGGGGAGAAATGTATCCCTGGCAGGGATGAAAAATAAATTTGTCAGGGTGGGATACTTCTCTGCCAGGGGGAAAATCCTGGTCATCCCCCTATTCATTCGCAAACTGCTCACCGGTCAATGAAGTTTTTCCAAGCATCAACAGACCCAATCTATGCCACGTCACGCTAGTAGGGAACATCTCCACCTGCACGGTGTCTTGTTGAAAACCAGGATCCATGAACTTATGACGTGTGCGCCAAATCCAAATCCTACCAACATCCCGAATCAATTGATACTCTGACTGATCGTACTATGGCATATTTGGCGAACATATTTACGAGTTCAAGTAAGTCGATGTAAAATGTTGTGGTGTTAACAGATCCGCTCTGGTAAATCTTTTGCTGCCACATCTCATAACGTTAAATTGATTCGAATTGTATTTCCTCTATTTAGCAAGAATATTCTTTAAGTCATACATGGCAACACCACGCAGCTACCATCGGTCATTGTTGTTAAGCAGCGGTGGTCGACCGCCACACTGTCCAAGATAAGCGATAATACCTTACGTGGGGTAATTCAAAAGCACACGTGACTCTGTGGTTGGAAGAATGTTGGTCCTTCGCATAACTTTGGAAATGGAATGTCCATTCCAAGCTCAATAATCATGTCTAGCTGCCATGGCCAAACTACCAGGTATTGTAAAACCGTTACTTGAAAGTGAACGCCATTTTTTTTAAAAAAATCTATATTTTTATACCATGACTTTTTCCATTTGAGTGTATATAGTAAAGAACTATTCATATACTCATCATTCTATGGATGTTAGAAAACTCTAATATATTTAAGTAAAAGGAATGTGCAACCCATTAAGCCAGCCAAATTACCTCATGCACCACAGAAGGTTACATTACAATGTACCAAGTAGTATTCTTACTTGAAGCATTTAGTATTTTTCTGAATTTCTTTTAAGAATGTGTTGTGTTCAAAATGTGTAAGCAATGTGTACAAGAAGTATGAAGAGCTCAGCCTGTTTTCAGAAGTAATAACTCGTTGTACACTTACATTCATAAAAAATTATCTATGATATAATTCATATGTTCGAAATGGGGAACATTGAACTAATATATACGTCAGAAAAGTTACGTGTGGATAATTTATTTTAGAATGTTTTTTCGGCAAATAAAAAATATTCTCCAAATTTCCCAACTCCAAAAAATTCTAATCGGCCATTTTCTGTGGATGTACGTGTCATATATTTGTTTCAGAGTATTTGCTCATAAACTCCGCTTCACTCATTTCCACATTGTATTTATTTAATACATAACAATAAAACAGGAAAAATTATTTGCCTTTGTAATTCGTAGCTCAGTTGGTCAAACAAAAGTCATCCAAGTTCTACCCCCAGCCCCCCTAATTTTTAAAATTATTTCCTAATCTACTAAACTGCTAAATTTATACTAAATATAAGTTTAATAGCGATCAGAACTGAAACGGAATAAACAAAAAATTCTAAACAGTGAACTACCACAAGTGCCAGTGGTAGAGCGTTGGCTAGTATTCGGGAGGTCGTGGGTTCAATCCCAAAGGTCGAACATTCTCACTGAGATTATTCCAGGGTTTTTCCTCAGTCATATCAGGCAAATGCTGGTATGGTACCTTCAACTTAAACCCTAACCAGCACCTTCAAACATCCTTACCTAATGCCTAAAAGGCAGAAATAAAAATTCATATTTAAAATAAACAGTAAACTTCTTTCAATGAGCAAAATATGTTTTAAAATTAAGTTAAGTTAATTTGTGTATGAAACGGTAGCATTGTACTTAGGGAAAACGAGCTCACAAAAAGCATGTATCCTTGAAATTCTGTAGCATGCTAGGAAGAATTGTGAGAAGTTATTGTCTCCTTGCTTCCAGAGTTTTATGAATACGTGAGTGACTTTAATAAAGTGATGATAAATTAGGTTCAGACTTTGGAATTCCCCCCACTCCACAAGAATTTTATGTTAATCCTCTATTGCTTTCAATGACAATGTCAAACTGACGTAAATGCCTGGTAAGTTATCGGCTTTGTTTTTTCTTTCTTTTCAAATTCCATTGATTTTTTTTAAAACGGAAAAAAGAGTTGAAAGCTAGGGATAAATGAAAAGCTGGTTTTGTGTGATTGTTTTAAATCCCCTTCCCATTGTTTTAAATCAACTTCCCTTGTGACAGAGGAACCATTCAGCATTAACAATAAATAGGATTTGCTTTACATATTTTTAGTTTTAACAAATGTATTTCTCAATGAACATGTAAAGTAGCATTGACGAATCCCAATGTAATTGTTTTATGGTTGCTTTGCAGATTCTATGGTTTTAATCAAGTAAGCAGCATGTGGGAATAGAAGCTTCGTTTAAAAATAATAGTTAAAAAAAGGAACGTGCCACGTAACGTTTGTAAAATTACTGAAATTTCAGTATATGTTTTCTTACTAGCTTTTAGAAAATATAGCCGATATGCAGATGAACTTACGATGCTGTGTACCTTCCAGCTAGAAATGAGCAAGGGATCTGGAACTAAACACAAACAAGCCAATATGCGAGCTGACGCTGTCCAGAATATATTTCATGTAAATTCGCTATAGTTATCAATAATATCATGGTTATTTTGAATTTCATGGTTACTTAATGACAATACAAATTTTTACAAAAACCTTATTTACGTTATGAAAAAATGAACCGGAAGTCAAGATTTATAGAACGAACCCGTTGCCACACGCCGCATGACGTTATTGAAGTTTTCCATGGATGTTAGAATTAGAGGATACTCCAAAGTTAACAAATATGAATCCAAATGTCACAAAATCAGTCCACCATGTTGATGTGGAATTTAAGATAATGGTGAAAACTTAAAGAGAACGTACCTCACAAAAAGTACACGTTTCTCAGTGACGTCACTGAAGGGTGGTAGACTGTCGTTGTGATGTTTAAGTTCAGCATTTAAAAAAAATATGTTAAACTATCTTCTACTTCTAATATCCATAGAGAAGTTGAATGGCGTCATGAGTGAGGCTATCAGTATATATATATATTAAGGCCTTTTGGCATCTTTGGCTCAGGCCGGCATAGGGAGAGGGACAGGATATTGGAAGATAGACGTTCAGGGCCTATTTTGTAGGTAGAATCCTGACATTTGCCTGATATGACTGAGGGTAAACCCTGAAAAAGCCTCAGCCTGGATGATCGCCCGGTGGGATCGATCCTAGGACCTTCCGAATGCTAAGCCACTCTACCACTCATCCATAGCCGTTCGGTGAACTACTTTTGGTGTTGGTCTGCTAACTGCTGATTGTTTCTTCATAATTCTATAGCTATTATGTGTGACTTAATGGCAATACAAATATTACAAAAACCTTATGTACGTAATGAAAAATTAATAAATTATACAAAATAATTTTGGTATTATACACCCTAAAATGATCAAGTGAATTACATTTTCTTTTAATTGTAGTCTATATTTATTTATAACTTCGGGTTGAGCATTTTTCAAATTCTACTCTTGATAGAGAATGTCATCTCTTCATTTGAGTCTATTTAGTTTTCGTTGTTACATGACAAGTTACAAATAACACTTCTTCAACACTTCCGTTAGAATATCCCTCGATCAAATCAAAATCAATGAACGTATATGTAAATAACTTTCCTTATAATACCTTTCATCGATTTTTCTTTAGAAACCAATAATAATAATATCTGTTGTTTCCTTTCCTCGTCGAAATCAAGCTGGTCTTCTTGAACTTCTGCATTTCTTTGTATTCTGAAATCTTGTCTGGAATATTCGTAGAAGAATCTTCGTTGAAAATGCTGTCAAATCTTATGTTTCTGTTATCTTCAGATCTTCTTGCATTTATGCGTATACTTTTTTTTTTTCAAGAGATCTGTTTCTAAAAAGAATCTCACTTGAGCATTTTTCTGATTCTTAAATATCGTTCTAGAGTCAAGCATTTCATATTTCCTTTTCATTGCTATGTTCTTTAAGAAGTGTCTTTAAGGTGTCATTATAGTATCCACATCCATTACTTGGCCACTCCTCATATCAGTTACACGGGAACTGTCTTACATGGAAATCATAAATCAATATGAAACTTCTATAATACATTGATGGTGTGTTGAACACTGCTGTAGTACTGCACTTCGCGGTAAGGAGTAATCAAGGCTAGTCAAACTTGGTTTGAACTAGCGTAGACTATTTAGGAAATTGGGAGGCACTTTGTTCGAGAAATGTCATCCACCCGAACAATATTAAAGTATGCATCAGTATGATACTCTTGAGGTAACTCACTTCTAAAAACAATCACGAACCAGCCTTCTTCATTACTCTACTCTAACAAAGGATCCCAGTTTCGAATTAAAGTCTACATAAATGCCTTTATTCCAGAAACTGTTTCCGTAACAAAAAAGGACTAGTAAAATGTACTTCAGCCAACAGAAGAACTGGTTCTGAAGATTGTTAATTCGAATCCCACCGCAAACTGAAATCATTTTCTCGCTACAGGCTCGATATCGGTCTACCAACATTTTTTTTTTAGAAACAATGTTTGTAGCAAGTTTGTCCTGAATTGTTTGCAGCTGGTTTGATGTGCAAAGTTTGTAATAAATTTGATATTTGTCAATTAGCAACATTGCTACAAGATTCTAGCAAGTTTGAAACCTTACAATGGCAAACTTGCTGCAAGTTTACTGTGTTATCTGGGTAGTTGTAAAAATGCAATTCCCGTAAATGCTAATATGGGTCAAGTGGCATATCGTATTATATTCAATACACTCCGAGGGAATTGATCCCGTGATCATGTGTATAGAAAGTAAGCGCGTTGACCTCGTGCCACTCCGAGGTTATTTCAAGTGAGACCGTATTTTTCACTATTTAATTACCCTGACGCTTATTAGCAAATTATGGAAGGATTAGTCCCTTTTAACTCGTGTTCCGAAAGATTCCATAATACATTACACGCACGTTCACTTCATCACATGAATAATGAAGTGCAACTAGTTCATACTGATTCGATTTTTTCATAGAAGACAATGAGAATTTTTCTCTACTTTAAGAAGGGTGGTGGAGGGCATACATAACGTTGGCTATAGTAAATACAGTCACTGATGAATTTACAATTTATATTATAAAACAATTACAATCGATATTTATCACAAATAGTTCAACAAAATCTTAAACTCTTTATAATTTTCACCTATATTGAATATGCGTTTTGAACGTTTTCCGTAGATCTTCTGTGTGTTTCTTCCATCTATATACTCCATCACAATCAACTAATCATACCTGCTTTGTTATGACAATAGAGATTTACTTCTGTTTTCTTTCTAAGTCCATTGATTTTGCTTCCGTTTACATCGAAATGTATCGTCTTGTTCTTTCAAGTCATTATATTTAATTGCATTGCTGTCTCAGTAATGTTTCACTTCCTTTGTTTCTCTTCGGACTTATTTAGTTTTTTTTTTACTTCTTTTCGCTTTCTATCTTCTTTTTTCTACTTGTACCAATTTTTTTATTTTCTTATGTCTCAGTTTCCTAACATTGTTTTTTTTTCTTGACGATATTCTATTACTCTTGCGCATCATTTAGTAAATAATGCTATAATTCACTCAGTTAATAATTTCTTCTATTCTTGTCCAATTTAAACGTTTTCCTTAGAACTTCACTACAAATTTAATTTTCACTTTCTCGTGTTTCTTTTAATTTCTTAAGTGGAAATATCATCATTTCTGAACTTCTTTAAAATAGAAATATATCTGGTTCTGCTAAAACCAGATTACAGTGAGAATGAACGTCTGCTCCACGACTTTGCAAGACTTTCTAATACCTTTCCTGGATAATTATGTAATCGATCAGAATCATTTATTTATCTGGACATAAAGATAAGATGATAAAAGATAAAATGAAGTGTATGGGCGGTAACAGCACTATGGCTTACTCCCGTCCCGATTTATCTGGACATGTCAAATTATATCTTCTTTTAGGATGTTAAAACCACGTATTTCGAATAAAAACTGAGTACTGGTTAGAACAGCCAAACAATGTCTGGCCTCTTTAGATTCTTAAATCTAGTCCCTGTCCTACCGCTTTGTGCTCTTGACCTTTATATGTAATACAAATTAAATAAAAAAATATTAACAATTTATTTTTAATTTAGATTTTGACTTCCCGCAAATTATCACTCACTTAATAGCTAGTCGAATTTCTTAGCTAAGAGTGATCCATTTAAAATAGCTATTACTTCATACTTCAGAGTAGCATAAATGCTTTTTTCGACACTTCGAAAAGTTGTGAATTGTTTTCAATTTTTTAATACTTTTTGGAAGTAGGACAATCTTGTATTCTATCCTTCAGAGAGTGTCTAAAACTAATATTTATGCTCCAATTTGTTTATTCTTGTTTTCAGTTATGGAATACAATACTCAGTATTCCTGATCCGGTGGATTTTGAGAGTTTTATAAATAATCTAAGGATTCTAAAAGCGGATTTCACCAAACCAGATTATTGCTCTTTATATTAGGTGCATGTCCATCTTGGCTTAAATTATTCTCTGGTTTGAAAACTACCAAATTTTCTTCTCTTTTTCTCTTTCTTTCTTTGTAGTGTTTTAATTTCCAATTTTTTTTTACTTGTTAGAAGGTCACGAGTGAAGCGTAACAAGAAGCAAAAGTGGAAATATCTTTTTTCCGTATTCCCTTGTTGTTGGTGACATTTCGTTACGGTTCAAAAAGTACTTTTGTCATAAAGACAACCAACGTGGCTCAGTACACGCAGAACTTCTGAAAGAAGGCTTAAAAAAGTAGGAAAGAGTTACAGTTCCGCTGGAAGAGTCGAGTAAGACCTATGAAGCAGAGTTATTTTGTCATAACGAAGTTTAAAACCCACGAAACTTTCTAATACTCCAGGAGTCGGTGAAACAACATTTCCGAAAAGAAGTTTTCCGTGCTTTTTAAAACATGAGTTCAACGGGAAAGAGCTTCTAAAAGATAGTGAATTGTAGATGTTTGAGACAGAAACAGAAGGGAGGGAAGGACGAAAGAGAATACTTCCTTGAACTTCTAATCTTTTAGTTAATTGAAATGAAATGTCATTTCCTCTTTATAAAACTTTGTAACTGTAAACCTTTTTAAGGTATTCTGTCAGGATTATCAGTTTAGTGGAGGATGTAAATTCAAGCCTGGGGAGTGTAAGAATTTTGCAGAGTTTCAGTAATAGCTTCTTAAGTTTTCAATGTTTGAATTTCGGGATGTGTGCTCCATGAATTTGAGAACTGACATCTTTTTCCCAACATTGTTTAATTGTCAGTTATTTTGGTCCATTTGTAACATAAGACTGTTGCCACAAAGAAAATAGGTAAAGAGAGTGTGAAACTCACTTGAAATTGAATTCAAAGACCTCGATAGATTTGGACGCTTTTAGTTTATCGTCTTTCAAACTGACGGATCTATTGCATTTGGTTAGGTTTCTCCGCTTTAAGATTTCACACTAGCCCCCTACACGAAAGCATAAATCCGAACGACCGTGGCTCACTGATAGAGCGTTGGCTTAACATTTAGGGAGTCGTAGGTTCAATGCCAGCGGCTAACCATTCTGAATGAGGTTTTTCCAGGGTTCCTCAGTCACACCAGGCAAATGCTGTGATGGTCCCTTGAACTTAGAACCTGGCCGCAGCTTCTCGCACCCTTTTCCCCTCCCTTCCCCTATCTGGCTGAGCCTTAGATGCCTAAAGGTAATAAATATAATTGAAATTCAATGAAAGTATAGAGAAAATGACGTATGATTTGAATTTAAGGGCTTCGACCCTGATTTATATGTCTTTTCTAATTTTGGTGATGTTAAAAATGCAGGTTCTTTCAGCAGGATTATTCCTTCTTATTTCAAGTTTTCAACCTTGCTAAACTTCAGTTTGGTCCTATATTTACCTCTTTCCACTACCCCGATAACAAATTGCTACTGAATGCTACAGCCTTAATTTGCGATACTCTTGTACTATACGCACACCAGAACATTTTCTTCCAGGTTGCGTGTGAATGGTTTCAAACTTAGAACGTTTACATTATCATACTTTAGTCACGATACAGACAAAATGAGAAGAGTATTCGAACAGTTTGGGCCATCCTGAACTTATTCTATATAAACCTACTTTCTCTCTCTCTCTCTCTCTCTCTCTCTCCCTTTCTTTTACTTCCGCATTCCATTTGTAAGTTCCATTTGCTTGTGTACTTTTTTTTTTGTTAGCGTGGAGCGAAATAAACTCCTTAAGGCGTTAATTTGTATTTCGTTTCTGGCACTGCTTGTCCGTAACGGCCTGTCCGAACTTAACAACTTTTTTTTTCACATTTATGATGAACGTCATTGAGGAGACTTTTAACCAATAAAATTGAAAATCAGTCACACGGAGTATTGATCATTGAAAAACCACAAGAAACTCACCTGCATGAACAATCTCACAACATAGTTAAACGCGTACGTGAACCGAAAAAAAAAATCCTAAAATTGCTCACTATCCCACACACAGGTAGATGAAGGCACACCAGTTTTTTTCTAGAATGTATTCTAATTATGTTTATTACTGAAAGTTTCAGATAGCTTAGACCTTTTGCATTTTACCGTCAAAGTTCATTAGGATATGTCAGCTAGTTGTACTAGCTCAGCTTCGGGTTAAAAAAAAATTGGACGCCGTGATCAAGGGCGCCCATTAGGGGGGTGCTTGCCGGAGAAAATTATACTATGAAAGATAGAGAACAAAAATAAAATGTGTATATGTACTTTCTATATTTTATTTTATTTATATATTTGTTGTCAACACAACAAGCTTTGTAACCTAATTAGTGTCGATATTTAAAATGCTCATTTACAGACATTTTTATTACAATATTTCTAAATGCGTTCGAAGACAAAGACATATCACATATATCCAATTCGTTGGAAGTTCTACACATTTCATTGTAGGTAGTTACATATTCTCCAGATTGGTGATTTCATAATTATATCGTCCTTGCCTTTTTGCAGTGGAAGAGACCAGTGGTGTCTACGCGAGTTTTTAATGACGGGACACGAAACTGTAACAATGATACCAAGTCTGTGCAGTATAAGCCATTTTGAATTATTTTCCTAAGAAATGCTATGTCTTTGCTCTAATGAACATAAGCATAGTACATTTTCTCTAAGGTAGAAACGCTGTTAAATTTTCTTCCCATTCTTATTATAAATGCTAGAATTTTAAAAGCTAAATTTGTAATATTCTTTTATGTGTCTGTTAAACGTTAATTTCATATCAAACGTTACACCAAGATTTTTTTATCTACGTCGGGCCTACTTATGAATTTAACAATTAAATGTATAAATCGTTTTATTTGTACTGAATGATAAAATTTCGTATTAATTGCAAGTTGATTGATAACGCACCAGTTAGTAAAGTTGCCTAAGCTATGCTGTAGTTTTATGACATTTTCATGGAATTAATTTTAGCATGTATTTGAGGTTATCCGCAAATAGCACTTTTTCATTATCTGGTAAGAATTGCGGCAGGTCATTAATAAAGAAAAGGAATAACAAGAGTCCAAGATTCGAGCCTTGCGGGACTTATGACAGAGCTGTATATTCATGAGATTTGTGTTCCTTAAATAGAACAGACTATCTGCGATTAGTTAGATAAGAGCACATGAGAATAATCAAAGACAGAGATGAGTGATGGTGATTTAATTTATCTAGTAATACATTGTGATTAAGTCTGTCAAACGCCTTTTCAAAGTCAATATAAATTGCATCGACTTGCTTTCCTTTGTCCAACGAGATTACAATAAAATCTGTAACAATTGTAAGGTTCGTTACCGTGGACTTTTGTGAAACAATGCCATGTTATTTAGCTGAGATAACTGCGTTCAAATGATTAATAATTCGTTGATATACAATCAGTTCAGATAATTTTGCAAAAATTTGGCAAGATTTCTATAGGCCAGTGGTCGGTAATTTATCGTCTATTGTCTATTTTAGGTATAGGACAAACTAAAGCAGACTTCTATTTGTTAGGGAAAATACATGTTTTTAGTGCCAAGTTGAACGCAATCAATAGGAAATATTTAAATTTATCAATACATCCTTTCACTGTATACGAGGGTATACCATAAGATCTAAACTGTCGTTTGGGATTTTGAATTCTTGACAGCCTTTCCTATCTCGTTCAAATGTATTTGATCAACAGGCAGTATTCAGATTTGCTATGAAAATTACTGAACGATTGAGAAGAGGATACAAATACTGATTGGAAATACTGTGCAAACGTATTAGCTATTTCTTCACTGTTACACAAATGTGACCCTGAAAATTTAATATATTTTGGGAAGATGTCTTGTTCTGTTTTGAATAAATTTCCACAGTTAACTTGGATCATTATCGATATTATTATCAGAATTTGATATAAAGATCTTATAGGCTATTTTTATGTCTTTCTTGACTTCCCTACGCAATCGAACAAATTCCTGATAGTAGGGGTTTGAATGATAGTAGGTAATTGATATTAACAATGAAATTGATGTAAGATGTGGGAGTCAATTCGTGAAACAATTAAGAGCGCAGCGAAGAAACGCGTAGGTGAGAAGAAACAACAGAAAAACAAACCTTAGTTTGATGAAGAATGCCTTAAGCTTCATGAAATA
>JAGDQP010046043.1:0-15426 GCA_022664845.1 Lepisma saccharinum
TGAAGCGGGAAATTGAAAAAGCACATAATGCGTTTATTTCTAATCCTAAAAATAATATAACACAAGAATCACAACACTTCCGGTCCTATATCAAAAGTAGATCACGCCATCTTTCTCCAATACCCATGCTATATGAGGGACAGAACCTGACTGGCAACGATGAGGTAGCCACTGCTTTCGCTCAGCATTTTCAATCTATTTACAATAAATCTTCCTCAATTAAAACGACTGACAATATACTTGATGAAGACTCGCAGAAGGAATGTCAGAACTTATTCCACGTTTTGGAAATAAGTATAAGTGACATTCAAAAGGCCATACAGAAACTGAAACCGAATAAGGTAGTTGGGCCTGATAATAAACCAGCTTATATTGTGAAGGATTGTAGTGATATTTTTAAAGAACCGCTATATACGTTATTTAATTTATCAATAAGAACAAGTGCATTTCCGGATGTGGAAAGAATCAATTATATGTCCAGATCCGAAAGCAGGCAATAAAAATAAAGTTGACAACTATCGTCCTGTAGCCATATTGTCAACGGTTGCTAAAGTATTTGAAAGTGTCATTTACGATCAGGTCATGCAGCATGTTAAGCCGGTACTTTCAATATAGCAACATTTCTTTTTACAGAAAAGATCTACTGTAACTAATCTGGCTATAATTACAGACTTCATAGCTTCCGCCATAGACAATAAAGAACAAGTAGATGTTGTATAAACGGATTAAAAAAAAAGCATTCGACACTGTAGACCATAATATACTAATTCAAAAGTTTTCCACATTCAGTTTTAGTCCTTCTATGATCCATTTCTTCAAGTCTTATTTAAGTAACCGTAGACAATCCGTTCTATATAAAACCAATTGCTTTTATGTCGGTTCCGGTGTTCCTAAGGGATCTAATCTTGGTCCCCTTCTGTTTTTATTATTTATTAATGACTTACCACACTATATTCAAAATTCTCGTAAGCTGTTGTTTGCAGACGACTTAAAAATATTTGTCAATGTAGAGTCCTTGGATGACTGTCTACTGCTTCAACAGGATTTGTCCAGTATACTGAAATGGTGTTCTAGGAATAGACTTGAAATAAATATTTTTAAGTGTAAAGCCATGACCTATAGCAGACGGGAAAAAACTTACGATTTCACTTACTCGATCAATGGAATAAGCTTAAAAAAATTGGATACAATTAAAGATTTAGGTGTTACATTCGACAGTAAATTAACCTTTTCGTCACATGTGGTAAATATAACCAATGATGCATATAGAAACCTAGTATTTCTTGTTAGGACAACCAAAGAATTTGCAAATGATAGCACTTTGAAAACTCTTTACTATTCCTATGTTAAGTCCAAACTTGAATATGCCTCACTTGTATGGAATACCTCTATGAAAGCTAGTTGCCGAAAGATCGAACACGTACAAAGCAAATTTTTACGTTTTCTCACATACAAATGGACTAATTTCTACCCGAAATACGAATCTTACAACAATTTAATCGATAATTTTAAATTTCAGAAACTTGATCAAAGACGAACATTAAACGACTTACGTTTCTTGTACAGACTTTTGCACAATAAAATAGACTGTACCGAATTAATTGCAAACATAATTATTAAGGTCCCATCCCTCAGAACGCGCGAGGGAAATAGTGGCCTATTATACTGCAGAAAAGCCCGTACAAACGTTTTAAATGTCACCTACATGGAGAACTAGTGCTACTTATAATGCAATAGGTAAGAATTGTACAAATTTGGACATATTTGGAAATTCGGAAGAACTGTACAAAATATTAATACAAAAGATATTGTAAAAAAAATGAGAAACAAAAGAAAAAGAAAAAGAAACTTTTTGGGCAAGAAAAGGGGTATAGATGTTCTATTATTTGTGTCATTAAATGTAACAATGTAACAATTATTGTAGACGCTATAAATAGGCATTAAGGCCTGTTGTGTCGATGAAATAAATAAATCATCAAAGGTATATCAGGATGTATTTAAAAATAAATTATAATTTTTCTTTATACTTGTAGAGTAATAATATTTCATAAATAAGAAAAAAATATATATTATTTATTTTCTTTCATTTTACTTGAAAAAAAAAAGAATTGTATGCAAATTTTAGTATTGGTTAAAGGTATATGAAGTATTTAAAATAAAAATTGGAATTTGTTTGTATCTATAGATTAATATTTCTTATTTCATAAGTATGAAAATAAAAAAATAAAAATTACATATTTTGTTTATTTTTTGTTTATGTTTTATAATATTCATAAAATATCCTCTTGATGTTAAATTAAAAAAACAACATTTTCTTTCTTTTTTATTTAGTCTAATTTTTTTCATAGAAAACACACACACACACAGAGCAAGAGAGATATCGCATAGTGTTTATCGTTTAATACACGATTAGAATATCCTCATTATCATCATCTTCTTCATTAGCTATTTTATTTTGGATTCGTTAATACTGTGTTTTGTATTTGTAATTTGTAAATAAAATTTACGCTTAAGTGGAGGAGGTGCTGATCTTCTTCTTGTAGGTGGAGCAGGCTCTGTTAAAAGTGAAGGCAATATTTCTGATGAGGAGTGAGAAGCAGGATGAGGTGCTGGAGCACGTACAGGTGCTACTTCAGATGATGAATGAGAAGTGAAATAGGGTAAATTCTCATATTCATCAATCTTTTCCGGACAATTATTATATTCTTCGCTGTATGAACATTTTGGTAAGGAAAAGCGAGAAGTATAGATAAGCGGAGTAGTAGATAGTAGATATGCTGAAGCAGAAGTCATAAATCGTATTCCAGGAGCCAAGTCCATGAATCTTGAATAAAGAGCATCATTCTGGTCTTGCTGAACATTTAGGAAACTAACTTCGCACTTTGAAAAATTCAGATGTACGCCAATTTCTGAAGATTCATCCCGAATATTAAGTAAGGTAGAAAGAACTGTGTCTGGATCGTCCGCGATAGTGCCATCATCTAAATACCATAAGTTCAATTCGGTTGCTATATAATTGACAATAGATTGTAGTGTAATTGCAAAAAGAGCAGGACCGAGGGGATCACCTTGTTGGATTACACGTTGAGATAAAATGATGTCATCACACAGAAAAAAATCACTAGGTTGAGAATAACACTGATCGAACTAAAACTATGATTGATGTAGTAAGATCACATTATATAATGATTCTTCCCAACGAGTTGATCCCGCATCTGTACGATAAAGATGTTTAAATTTCTGTAAATATCTCTAAATTCCAATCGAATAGACGTTTTATAGCTTCAGGGGGAATAAAACATGACATCTGTTGCATTTCATATATTTATTCATAAAACTGTTGATGACTAAACCCGAGAATGTACTTTGCGCATTCGAAGAGTTAGAAACCACGATTGAAGTGAACGCTAATATATCCAACCAATCATTTAACTCGATATACGACCAAAAAACATGTAAACAAGCTTGAGCCAATCAGCGTTCGCATTGAACAGCTGTAATGAAAGAACCTAGCTACCGTTTAACACCTTTCAGCGCTATTCTAACAGACAATCTGTTAAGAACCAATCACAATTCTGAATAAAAAAGTTAACGCAAATTACTGGTAAGCTACATATAACAAAATGTACAGTTTATTTATGGTTACAAGATTCAAAATAAAAGACGAACATGCAAGAAATTAAGGAGAGTTGCCAAAACCCGAAATAAATAAATGCTCAAATCTAATCACCGATAATACATTTTTGCTAGACCTGGCAGTTTCTTCAGAATAGGTTTTATCAGAAGGAGGTAGGTAGATGTGTTCATGTTAGCTCAGTTCTAGAGCGCGTGGATACTATACGTGAGATCCTGGGTTCGAACCCCTTTCTGGAAAAGTTTTTTTTATGTAATGATATATTCTTCAAAGCATGAATAATTAGATAAAGTATTAATGATCAGTTTTAGATATATTCATACAAGCATTTCAGGACATAAGTAATTTTTATGTTTAAAATATAACATCAGAGAAGTGGTGGGTGTTGACAGAGTGTCGGTACATTATATGAGAACGTTAAATACAAATTGAGTAATTCGTCTAATAGCAATTTTTATCTTTTTGTAGTGTATTTGTCTGCAACTATTTGTCATACGGAAGTTACTACTGAATATTATCATTATAGCATGGAATTTACGTTCTTAAAGATAGTAATATAATCGCTAAATATGAGACATTGACATCTGGCGCTTATTTCGTTCACTGGTAAAGTTGTGTATTAATAAAACTTTATTCGTCTTATGGGTGATAACAGCTATGCTGAAGAAATTAAACTATTTATTGCATAATTTGAGTAAGGCGGTTTGTTTTAATCTTTTGAAATAATTAGCATTACTCCTCATATTTTACGCCAGAAAATGAAACATTCGTAATTGGGTAATTCCATGACAAATTATCCAATTTTAGAAAAAAACAACAACAACAAAAAAAAAAAAAGGTTTTATCACCAGTTTAGAAAACAACAAACATATTTTTCGTATGTAGGTTCCTACATACATGAAGATAGCAGAATCTTTTTGAAATAAATGTTATCCCCTTATTTCTCGCGGAGCGACAATATATCCAAAATGGCGGGTGGCGTTTTTACTGGCGTAGATATGTACGGAAACTTGAATATCTCAAAAACCAAAAGAGCTAAAGAGCTTAATCAAAAACCATTGTGTAACTCTTGAAGTGAACGTTGAACATATGGAATCAGTATTTCTTAAAGTTATTTTTTTTATTCAGATAATTAGTCTGAAAACTATGGAACAAATTGTGAAAAATTTTATATTTAACAAATTTCTTGGAGTGAAGGGATTGGATAAAATTCTGCAACATTTTGTAATACGATTTAGAACTACTAACCGAGTGTATTCACTCAATACATTATGGTCGTAAATTACACTTCACGTCTTCTACGGGGGTTCAGACACAGTCCTTTGCGAAAAATGCCAGATTTCGGTCTTCTTTGTCCGAAAACCTTTCGTCAATAAGATATTTCTGGAAGTAGGACATGGAATGCAGTAACACAGACACTATATTCATTATAGAACGACTTTAAGCAAGCGGTTGTGGAGGTTTGTTCTTCATTACACACAATTTATCGAAATTAAATCTTCATAGCAAATGCAAAGGTCCATTTACTTGTAGTACGACATCTTCAAATTCCAATTTAAACATGCTGTGAATTTTGTACTATTTTTGTAACTTTTTGTACCACCAAGAAACTTTTTTGTACCACTCACATAAACAAATTACACAACATTCAAAATTTTCGGCACAACTACGGATTGTAGTACGACTTCTTCAAATTCAAGATTTAATATGCTCAGAATTTTGTACTACTTTTGTAATTTTTTGTACCACCAAGAAATATATTTTTACCACCAGAATTTTTATTAAATATGTTAATCTGTCGAGGACCGGGACAATAGCTTCGTGGACCGGCGGTTGAAAACCACTGCCTTCAAATACTGTCCCCTTCATAATGCAACACTCATCTTTCTTTACTTAAGAGTCTCTCACCTGATATACGGTATTCTTCTGAAAGGAATTGGAGTGCTTTTAATATAGAGTTCCTTCAAAAGAGGCAAAGAATGAATAATATTTATTATTATGTTACCTTCTCTCATGCCGCAAAACTTCTTTAATTCTTCCCCTCAATTACAGATGGAACCTTGAAGCCACGAAACTACCTTGGTGGAGGTGTCGTAGGAAATGTCTTTGGGAGACTATTTCAAACCCGTATATATAATCCAGTTCCCGTGCCTGGAGACAAATTTCAACTCAGGGTCCAACACTGAAACGGGTTACTAAGTCTATGCTTGAGACCCGGTGTGACCCGATGGTCCGATTTTAATCCGGAGGGCAAAGCTGTTATATAATTCTTTCCTTATACAGTGTTGCGTTTGAAAATTCTTTCGGGGGTGACAGGAAGCGGGGCTGTTACTTTCAATAGTAAGGAAAATAAGAAGCCGGAAAGTTCGTAACAATGATATTAAAATATAGAAATAGTCTCATATTCCTGAAATGAACAAAAATGTCGCCGGAGATTTGCAAATACTGGCAACTGCTGATAAAGGCAAGAAATCTGTTTCTGAAATCAAGAAATGTGTTTGAAATATTAAATAGTATAAAAGCGTTATCACATTTTAAAACTTTGAAAATTGAAGTTATTGCACGTAAGCTCACTTCTCAAGGAATTTCACAAATTACAAAATCGATTTATTCATTATACTACAGAAGCAAGAGCGTCGCCGGGTCAATTTGGTCAAGATTCGATCATTGTGTCGTAGCGTTGCTAGTCTGATGGTTTTGGGTCAAAATCGAGTCCCGAGTCATTCGGGTCTATTGGTTCAAGTTTGAGACCGGGTCTATAGGGTCGAGTTTGAGGCCTGATAACCGGGTAAATGTTCAGATCGAGTCTACGGGTCACCTATGTTCGGGGCAGGCCAGGACAACAAAAGTGACCCTGTTTTGGCTCTGTCTGAATGTAGTCCTAGGTGGTTGAGGCGTCGTCTGAAAGGCCTCACAGCAATGTTTCCAACGGAACATTGATCATTCAAATAGTATGCTCGCTGTTGAAGCCCAGCGGTAGCTTATATGCTCAGTCGCCTCACTGGATTCCGCCTCAATTATTTTAATTAAAATAAACGTCGTAGTTGTACTAGAAGTAGGTCAGACTACGTAGGACTGATGAAAAGGCTGCGATAGGAATCGATACAGAAGTGGCCTCGCGTGACTTGACAAAGCTTATCAGGAGGTTCCGACTAGGATTCAAACTAAGAACCTCCACCTTTTGAGCCATTACTGATTAGTTCAAAAAATCATGTATAAGTAGAGGAGCAAAGATGAGGTAAGACGGTAAAGCAAATCATTAATTCATTATATACAACTAAATGACGATTAAGAAGGGCAGAGAATGCAACAATTACAAATGCGCTCGCGGCCTCTTTCTTTACCGCATGCAACAATTATATCAAGATAGCCGAATAACAGTAACTCTTATTATTTTTTCCTGAAAGGCTACTTTTTTCTAATTACAAATTATAGGTAAAATGGAATACTGAGCCCATATTTTGTACTCTTCCAATGTCGCGTATAGCTTTTCTCTACATTAATTAATAATCTTTAATGATTGCAAGCTTGTGCTCTTTTATTTACACCACGAAGTTAAGGCACTTCTTTAACAACCGTTCCGTAAATTAAAATATGAACTTGTTTCCTCTCTTCAAAGATCAGGCCGCCATTTGTAACCCCTTCTCCTATTTCATCCTGACAGAGGTTTTTCAGTTTTTTCGTTCAGTCACACCAGGCAAATGCCGGTCTCGTCAAACCACTCCACCACAATCGCTGGAGTAGGGACGAGTGCTCTGTCATATTGAAAGGCACAATGGCTCTTCCCGAACTGGCCTTCGATGGTATTCAGCAGGGAAGTGCTTAAAAAGTAACCGTAACCTTATGCCGTAACACTACCACGTAAAGCAATAAGAAGAAACATGACCCCACCGTAACCCCACCACAGCCGAATTTTACAGCTGGCACTGGTAGATGTCGTTCATCAGACATTCGGCGCATCCACACCCTACCATCACATCCCCACATTGTAAACCGTGATTGATCACGCCACTTAACGGTTTTCCACTGTTCTACGGTCAAGTTCCTTACGTTTCTGATGCTCCCAGCACCACGCGAAGTGGTTCTTGGCATTTGTATGTGTCATATGTTGCTTATGGGTTGCAACTCGGCGATGGAAATCAAGTTTCCGCAACTCACAAGGAACAGTAATTGTTCTTGGAATCTATTCTGATGCAGATTGTAATTCCCGTGCTGCTGGTGGCAGTAGATAAGCACGCTGTACATTCTTTTTTAACTCTCGACGGTATCTGGAGGTCAACATTGGAGGTCTGCCTACGCACTAGTTGTGCGCGTTCCTTCACGTTTCCACTTCACCATAACATCGGGAACAGTAGACCTAGGAATGTTCAAGAGGGTTTGAAAATCTCGTGCACATACATCGTACACAAGTAGCATTTGACCACGTTGACAGTCGGTGAGTTTCTCAGATCGTGTCTCCGGATACCCCTACTGAAAACATTGACGACGTGTTCCACGAGGTAGAAGACAGACGTATGTCACCCTCTTTGATAAATACACGTTTTGTGGGTGTTCGGACAATTTTGATCATATAGTGTATTGGAAATCTTCAAAAGTGTTAAGAAATGCAGACGTTTACAATGTGTGAATACATGGAGTAACTAATTACTCAGATACAAGAATTCTACAGAAAAAAGCATATATTTATTTCAATTTTTACCTTTAAACTCTGGCATTGACGACACATCTGTTACAAATTATGCTTTCTTGTGTTTAACACAGACCAATCATATCGACATACTTGATTGGTCTGGAGCTCACTTGAAATAAACTCTAGGTCGTATCATATCTTTTAGAACCTCACAAGCTCATTTGGAACTACCCCAATGTTATAAACTCTTTTTGATATTGCTCAAGTTAGCATTTCAAGATATGAAGCCTGATGAGTCATTTGAAGCGTATAGCCTCCAGTTCCCAGATGTCGAAAGGAAATTATGTATGTTCATTAGGACTACACAACTATACTTGTATAATTCTACGTTCTATTATGTTTGTATATTTTTCTATGTATTTAATTGTTTAACAAATTCCACTGTATACCACAACCAGTCGGTAAGTATATATTAATGTGTAAGTTTTAAATATTAGTACTACATACAAAGTAGTATATAATGTGTATGTTTTTCTAGCAAAATGGAGTAATTGAATATGATAATCAAAAGCACGAATAACAAATCGCCAAGACAAGTGAAAACATAAAAAGTATTTTTCTTCCTAGCTCAAACTTACTTACAGTTGAATTTAAGAATTAAAATTGATGCAGGCTACAAAAAGACTAGAGTCCAATTCATATTAGAAATTTCAAGAAATTACAGAAAGATGCGACGTCGAATTCGAACACGTCGTATTAAATAACGCATTCAAAATAAATAAGTGAGATCTGATTTTGGTCTTGCATCTGGCTTTTATTTGAAAGGTACGGAATTATTTTTGACGGTGCAAAAGTAGTTAAAGAATTTAAACACGTTGATTTTGGAATTCAAAGATGTTGCGCTGAAAGTACATATAATCAAATACATTAAGATCAAATACTTATTTACTTCCTTGGATTACTATGACGGTTACAAAGGCTTTCTTATGTACAAGAGGATACAAAATACTTCAAAATAAAGAGTTTATTAAATTTTGAATCCGAAGCTATCGGATTACAGGTAAATATCAAAGGAAAAATATTAGACTCAGCCAATTGAACATACTTCAGGAATACGAAATACGTTCTTGCTGGTACAAAAAGTTTAAAAAAAAAAGCACAAAATACTGAGCACATTAAATTTTGAATTTGAAGAAGTCGTACTACAATTAAATGCCTAGTGCCAAATTTTGAAACCCGTCCCGGGTCGTTATTTGAGCGGTACAAAAATAGTACAAAATTCTAAGCTTGTTAAATCTTGAATTTGAAGAAGTCGTACTACAACTAAATGCCTAGTGCAAATTCTGAAACCCGCCCCCTGACCATTATTTGAATGGTACAAAATTATTTCTTGGTGGTACAAAAAGTTACAAAAATTGTACAAAATTCTGAGCATATTAAATATTGAATTTCAATAAGTGGTACTACAAATAAATTCCTAGTGCCAAATTTTGAAACCCGCCCTCTGGCCGTTATTTGAAGGGTACAAAATTATTTCTTGGTACAACTGGCAGATTGATCCAACTTTGAATACAACAGCATTTACTTAATTTGTATTTAATGTTTACATATAATACACCGACGTTCTGTCAACACGCACCATTTCACTGATGTTATATTTTAAACACAGTAGTTACTTATGTCCTGAAGTACTTGTATGAATACATATAAAACTGATTATTATTATTTTATCTAATTATTCTTACTTTGAAAAATATATCATTACATAATAATGATTTTTCAGAACAGGATTCAAACCCAGGATCTCATGTTTACAAGCGATGCGCTCTACTATTGAGCTAACATAACCACATTTTCTTATCTCTTTCTAATATAACTCCTTCTGAAGAAACATATTTGAATTTTCGGTGTCCAAGACAATGAATGGAATTTATATCCATTCCAAATGCTGTTGTATTTTCTTCTTTGTCTTGTTCACTGTACTATGAATGCGAGAACTGTGTTTGCTGTCTTTGCTTTCTTTGAAAATGTTCTTTTACTTATGGAAAAGTAGGTGACAAAACTATCACGTCATCACATCTATGCATAGTTTTGAAATACTGCATCATTTACGTATGTTAATGAATTTTATTTTTTCTACACTTAATCACATTTCAACATGTCTTATTGCACTTAATAGAAGTAAAAAAAAAAATGCACATTCTTTCCCAACTGCAAAAGTTCACCCGTCCTTTGGGGCTCGAACCGGGCACCTGTTTCCGAAGATACCCGAAGTTGGAATTAAAAATGTTCAGCTCAAAACAGCCTAATCAATGAGCTCAAACTTTTTGGAATTAGAGTGTACAAGTAGAAAAATATCACTCCGCGGACTATATAACGAAAGTTTGAGACCATTCAAACAGTCATACACTATGATGGTAAATTACCTACTTCTTAATGAAAGTCTTCACACAAGGAATATCTGGTATAAAGGTATTTATTTTCACTTAGCAAAAACAAAATCAATGAAAAACGTTTGTCAACTTAATTTCATTAAAAAAAGAGTTACTGAATATATTGTTTAGGACATCAAAGCGTGTTTGCAAAAGTGATGTTAATTTCATATGACATAAAAAAGTGATTAGAATTACAATAACGTTCGGCATCTGAGTAGGGCCATCATTTCACACATATTTTCCAAAAGATTATAAAACTTCTTTTTACAAAATATATTAAGTTAAGCAAATTATACTTTTGCCCAGTTAAAACGAATTTCTACAATCACAAAACGTATTATTTAGTTCTGTAAAAGACATCAATTACATCGATATGTACTTTGCAAAATTTAGCTTTGATATTCCGAAAATCATCGTCAAAATTTAGTACGCATTTCCGTTTTTAAACCAATACTACCTAACCGCCAATTTGATAAAACTATAAATAAAAATAATAGTTTAGGTTAGATAATTTGAAAAATCACAATTTTGATATTAGCAATTGGCGTAGTCTCACTTATGGATGTCGAAAGCAACGAAGACTTTTTGAACTCAGTTAACCGAAATAAAACATTACGATATGTTAAATTTCTCGGTTTATTATAGCAAACAATATTATCGGAAACATTCAATTTAGCCACTTCAATTTCCACAACGAAAAGAATAAGAAAATGCAGAGGGAAAATAGGAAGTGCATTTCTAGACATTGCATTATGCAAGGTGCAAGGTGAGAATTTATATTCTTTTAAAACAAGTTTATCGTACTGTAATTTCACTACCAAACATATATGGAACAGACCTGGATATCAGAGAGAGGAGAATTTTGAACTATCAGCCATACATACCTGAATTTAGAAAACCGATCCCCGAAGCCAACCAAATTAAGCAGACGTATTCACTACTTTCATATCTTCATGAAAACACACTGACATGGTGAAGGGTGCACTAATCACTTTCAAACACACACTGAAAAACGGGTTCAGACCCACAATGAATTATATTTTAATTTAAATAAAAAAACGAAGAAAAACATTGTACCCCCACACGCATACGCTCAAAAAACACTTGACACACTAACAAACAAACCACAACGAGACGCTCCTCGTTCACCTCGAATCGGTGCCAATATGGAATCTTAAACGCCGACTTGCTGCTTCTAATATGGTGCTTATACCCAGCTGTAGTCTTGGATGCCGCTACTATTTGTGTTCTCCGAAAGGAAGATGCTGCTTATTATTCTTTATCGTTGTTTACTAACTTCAAAGGCTTGGTTACATTAATAATTTTACTTTTTATGCAATGTTAAGCGTAGCCGTCATTATTAGTCTCCGCTGCACGTTGACCATGGTGAACTTTCTTTCTCAGCAACTAGCCAATCAGAGGTGATAATCCAACCGGAACCAAAAAAGAGGAAGAGATTGGGTCCCGCAACCTGACTAACGTAAATAAATGCAACTATCAAAGCTTAAATATTGTTTATAAAGATACCTCTTTAAATGTACCACCGTTGACTGAAGAAAATATAACATTCGTCTTTGAACCAACTAAGCTTCAGAGAAAGAAGAAGAAAACATTCAAAAAGGAGAGAGGGTAAGATATGCAGCGAACACCTGATGGTGCAGAGGTCGCTAAAATATCAATTCCAATAGCGGTGTCGTAGTTCCTATTACATACGTATGCTAAGCTTGGAACCCATTTTGAGATTTTGAGTTCGGAATCTTCTATTAAACTTGGTTTATCTCATATTTTGCTTGCAATTTAGATTATTTAAATGCTATTTTCCCTGTTGACAATGCCAGCTGTATGCTCAATTTTGTGCCGATCACTAAATATTATTTTCATTAGGGAATGAAGATAAGGAAATTAATTAATTTCATTAGATAATACAAAATATGTAAATAAACTGACATTTCGTGTAACATAAAATTATGTTATAAAATTCAGAAATCATCTTCTCAGAATCATCTTATTATTTACAGACAGTCATCCAGTGGACAAAATGTCCTTTAAACGACAGAAACGGCTGTGTAAAAATGCCACCTGTTACGAGTGAATCCGATTGTGAAGAGTTCTTTACGTCGGAACTGTATAAACAATTCACTGATAAAACCGAGAATTTGGAGAAACAATGTCCTGTTAAACCAGTAAGTATACAACCAGTTGCAATTGCTATCCAGATACATTAATATGTTATGCGTGTCGCAGCTTTCATATTAAATTACCATTAATTTTTAATGCTTGCCTGGAAAATATATAAATTTACGAAAATATATTTTTGTTGTTTCTTGGATAGTGGAAGAATAAATAAGGCGAGTGTACCTATGAAGCAATGATTGATGATAAATGTTAAGAAGATATCCAAAGCCTTCTGCATTTGTTATAATTCACACAATATGTGTGTGACCTTAACATTTGTTTCTATTTTCATACACTGGGTAAGTATATGGGAGCACAATAATGATGAGATAATGATAACATGAATTTTATGGGCGATAACAGCAATGAGAGCACGCGAGAACATGAAATATTCAAAAGATAGTACATAGACTTTTATTCGCGCACACACCCAAATTATTGAAGTTCAGAACGTGGTGTGTTGTGTTGTATAACTTTTGACGAATCATATCTTAGGAACAAATTAAAGAAGTTACTCGTTTTATATGATAGATACTTGTGCATAATTTGTGATGTCAAAATAACTATTACCACGTTGTTTATGTATGGTGTACAAAAACTCTGACATGTTTAAAGAAAAAAATATAAACTTCTAATTTTAAACATGTTGAATGGAAATGCACTCACTCACTCTATACCTTACGAAACGCGCAAGTTTATCTTTGCAGTAATAAACGATCGCCATCGAGTTCTATCCTGGGCAAAATCAAGCCAGTGTTTATCACAAACAATTATTTCTCGAAGATTCCTTCAAATATTATCCTTCCAACAGTCTCTTCAAAACAGTCCCTTTCCTTTCTACTTTCCAAAGAATATGGAATAGAGTTTTCTCTTTTCTCCCAACCGTGCTACGTGACCTGCCTATCTTAGTCGTCGTGATTTCATAATACTTCGAGAACCGTAAAGTATTACCAGCAGAATAACCGTTCTGTATATTTACAATTTCAACTTCCTTGATAATAATCGCGCTGTTAGAAGTTTTTGGACTGATTAGAAACGTGCATTGCCCGATACCAAACGACTTTTTCTTCCGTTACGACGCTTTTCCTTGTTACATATGCTACCAAGTATTTAAATTTGGTTACTTTCTCTATGTTCTCATTCCTAATTGTTATGTACTTATTTTCGTTATTCCCTGTATTTCGGCTTGTTATCATGTATTGTGTTTTCTCTATGTGTACCAGTAGAAATATCTAATCGCACGCTTATACTAGAACCTCGATGTTACTTTGCAGTGTCTCCATATCTCCCCCTATCAAATCTACATCATCCGCGTATACGAATAGTTGATTCAAACCATTCAACGATAGTCACCTTTTGTTCTCTTTTGTTTTTAAAAATCGCATGTTATATACAGTAGTGGTGACAAAGCATCACCTTGTTTCAATCCGTTGCGAATTTGAAACTTTCTGACATATTATTACTTACCCGTACTCTGTTTATGGGGTCGATGAGACACATCGTCACAAGTTGGACAAGTCTCTTCGGAATTCCAAATTGTACCAAGATACTGTATAACTCCCCTTTTGATAGAATGATAAGCTTTCTTATAATCAATGAATAGCTGGTGAACAGTCCCATTGTATTACCACTTCTTAAAGATTTATCTCAAAACGAAAATCTGGTCGATATCTTCTAAATCAACATTGGTGATCTCCAATTATTTCATCTACGCATACACTTAGGCGAGTTATTAACACGTTCGAAGCAACGAGATTCCGCAGTAATTATTACAGCCCTATTCATCGCCTTGTTTATAAACCGATGCTCTTAATGAGGTTTTCAATTCCTTTGGAAATTACTTCGTTCTCCACATAGCGTTTATGAAATTATGCAGTTCCATTATTAGTGCCGTTCCTCCCGCTTTAATTAATTCGGCTTGAATATTGTCTATTCCTGGTAATTTGAAATGTCCTAGGAGGGTAAGATAATAAACAGTACCTTGGGATGAATCGTGATAAATACATACTACAATATTCAGTATCAAACATGATAACTTGCCACCAAATTTCAACTCAAAAGATGCGAACCTAACCTCAAAATAAATTAAAGTATACTTTTGCTAGTTTTGGGATATCTCGGTTGTATTTGCACCTACGATGACCGTGTTTTTTTACAAATTGAAGATTTCTTCAAGTTCTACAAGATAGCAAAATTCAAATTTTGAGTGAGGTTAGAAAATTTGAAAATAGAATTTAAAAAAAAGACTCGAAAAAATATATGTGATGTGTTTTTAGTGGTTCTATAACCATGATATTTTTAGATTCTTAAAGTGGTAGAACATAACCAACAAAATGAAACACCGTATTTTTAGTCACTTTTAAGGCGTTTCATTAGTTCACATTGGTTCGTGGTTTCCCCAAATCTTGCAACTTTAATTGAACCCCTTTCCCAACGTCATGCAATGATGAAATTGCGCACAGCGACGTAAATCGGGTGACAAGGGGAACTGGCAAATTCACCTTTCGAACTAGTATTTACACTACATGTGTTACGTAACGAAACCGGTCAAG
>JAGDQP010046044.1:0-15426 GCA_022664845.1 Lepisma saccharinum
TGCATACACCTGGTAAATTGAGGTTAAAGAAAGCTTAATAGTTATTTATAGAGCGTGTCCTAAGACTTTGAAGACAAAATTCGGGAGGTGGTTATTCACATCAATCCATAAAAAGGTTTCTTTGAAGAGATTTCGAAACATGCATAGTTTCGCAGGTACAGGCGCTAAAATTACGTCGGTTCGTCTCAAATGACATCATATGTGAATAATAATGTTTTACGCGGTATTGGCTTAAGAAAAAATCGATGTAAGTAGTACATCAATTTGAACATGACAATCTCGTAGTACATTTACAGCAGTATTTCTAATAAATATTGTTATCAGATTATACATTATAATGAAAATAAATAATTTGTTGCTCTAGAAGTTTTCCATATATCACTAGCGCACCACCGTTCTCCTGAAGTACAAAAATTACACAAGAAATTAGAGTAGTATAGATAGAACCAAGTGAAATAAAACATTTTACATATTTTTAAACATGAATTGGGTATATTCTTTGCTACTTATATCGAATTTCTCCTACAGCAATATGTTTCTGTCTCTGCTGCAACCCATGTTATTATCATTTCAATAACTGTATTATGTAAACTTTCTACATTCAGAAATATCAATTGTGCTTCTCATGTTAGGCAAGACGGTCACAAGATCTTATCAGTGAGTGATAGACCGAGCGCTCTGACAGAGCCAGTTCAATTTACAAAAGTTGAAGACACTAACTTCCGCATAAAGACAAAGACAATGTAGCGCCTGATATTAACGCCTTAGAAATGACACAAAACAAGTACAATAAAATCTTAGTGTGCGTGTTGCAATTATACAGAATTTTTAAGAAGGCTTTGCCATCCCAGTGTCACGAATAACAGCCATTAATAGCCGACACTAAAGATATGATAATGAGCTCCACCTCAGTTCAATAGCCATTGTATTTCATAGCTGACATAAAACTCCAGAACAATAATTTGTCGCGTTGGAAAAGTCACACGGTATTCTTTAAGGCAGAAGTAATAACGAATCTCGAAGTTGCATCTAGAGATCTGATTTTCATATCTCTCCCTGCTGGGGAGATCGAGAATATAGCGCCCTCGTAACAGCCAAGATCGAAGGGTCGCATATAGATAATTTGAAGAGGAAGTGTTGCTCAAGAACATTATGTATAAGAATTGTAAACAAAATCAATAAATAACGAAATTTCATTCAGAATAGTACCACAAAATCCCTAACATTTCAGGGGCATTTTATTATAAAAACATTTATACAATTTGAAGAGTACAGGGAGTATGTGATTTTTTTTTGTTTTTTTAATAAAATGAGTTTGCACTCGTAACCGGCACTACACAATGACAGCTAACACCTCAGAAAGTTTCAATCCAAAAGTGCAAGTAATGACTAAGTTACAGAGGCTTAAAAATATTAAATACGCAGGAGTAAATGGAAGAGTTAGGCTTTAAAATACGTTTTACGAGAAATCACCTTTCATGCACATACCCCCTTTTCTCCCTGTATTCTTAATTTACAAAATACCGCACTCACTTTAGAAGCTTGAGACCTTTGGTTTCATTTTAACATTTTAAGAAATTTATCAGAAATGTTCGTTATTTTTTCATGTTGCGGCGTCATATTCAAATAATTATAGGTTCAAATTCTTTACTTGGTTTTCTTTTATGTAGTAGCAACACCTTATATTTGCTATTTTTATTACAATATTATATATTTCTAAATTCATGTCTTTCGTAGAAAGCATTATACCTAAACAGCATAAGTCTTAGTATTAAAAGAGACAGTGACTCATAAACTAATTAATTAATCGTTGTGATGTTTTCTTTGTAAAAGAGGAAGGAAAAAGGGTGGCTGCTTGTTATATATTTTATAAAATATGTACATCAATTACGTAAAAACTTAGTCTTAAAACAGCTTCTGAGTTGTTACATAAAATATTAACTCATTCGCAGAAAAAAGTAGCCGAAAGTAATTTCCGTGGGAATATATCTATCTACAGTGTGGTACTTGATGGTTGCGTTCGAAGCAAAATCACACAAGCTATAATATTTGGAAAGATAACGTTGATAATCATATTGAATGAAAATATAATATATGGAAAATGGATAATGATACGTATTTAATAGGCTGGTCAATTGTTTTTAATCCGGGACATGTCATTTGAAATTTACAGCTGTCTTATTCTATGACCCAAGACCTGTTGATTACGCTATGCACACTTATCCGAATTAAAGCAATGTTTCAAATTTTAACTTCAGATCTCGTTCGAATCTGGAAGCAACATGAAACTATCTTCGTACAGTCTGAATGGATAATGAGATGAGTGGATAAAAACATGTGAAAGCTTAATAATTCATTTTCTTAATGGAGCAAGAAATTTATAGAAAACAGAAAATTGATGAAGTTTATTGTTGCATGAAAACGAAAAATTTATGGGGAAATGGAATGTGTATGGTATTAAAGGAATAAATTGTGTGCAAAATGTGATATCAGTAAGACTTACAATTCATAGTTTGAAAAATGGGGACAATTCAGGGTCCCGAAAACCTTTTTCTGGTACGCCGGGAAGTTATGTTGAAAATTGGGGATTTTCTGGATTTCCGGGACGCTTGGTGCCTAGTATATAAAATGAAAATACATTGTAGATTAGGTTGGCTTTTCATCACGTACAGAAGAGATCAAATTTTCGTAAAATTTGTACTAACTACTCGTACAATGCGTTAACCTTATATTATGCTGTTAAAACAGGAACAACGTTTTGTGTACCAACAGCGAAATTAATTACGGTTTTACCAAATTTGAAACAATGTTTGCCGAAATTCACCGATGTGCAAAAGTAACCAATAATGCGTAAAGTAAATGACAATGGCAGTTCTACATTTGTCCATGAAAGAACAATTATATACCATAATTTCTTTAATATTTTATTTGTTTTACAAAGTAGAGAAAAATAACGTACTAACTTCATTAAACCGCTTTGTGCAGATATTTGATTTATTTCAGTTAAAACATTCTTAAAACAATCTAAGTTTCGAATATGTGTGTTTACGATATGCACAAGGCTCATGAATTTGAAACGGTAGTTACCACTTGACGTGAAAGGGAGTAAAAATTAAATAATTTATTTAATACTGATGATTTTTCTCGATGTACTCTATTTAGTCATCTGCTTTATGCTAGTTTCGTAGTATACCACCAGTTCCGTTCATCAGCGCTGCAAGATATGCTTTTATATGTGTGGCAGAAGTGTGAATATATCACCAAAATACATGTGAAGAATTTCCGGAATGTCCTCGAGACTATATTACGAACTGAAAATTGTATGTGTGGCATAGACGATTGCGAAGAAACAGTTATCGTTAAGTGCTTGAATTTTTTGATGATGTCATGCCTAACTCGTTTTGTTTTGAATCCACATTATCACTGATATGATAAATGCAAAAGAGTGTTTGCCATTGTATTAAGCAAAACTTTTAATTGTAAGCTAAAATAGTGCTTATTGTTAGTGTACTGTCCCGGCGTCACGCACGTCAATTCTCTAGCAATAGATTGTGTGCTAGAGTGGAATACGTTCATTCACAATCTGAGCCACTATATTTCACTAACTTTAAAAAAGACTTACTAAAACCATTATTACCAGGCCTCTAACCGACCATCAATCGCCTTATGTACACATTTTCAGTAAAATCAAGCGCCCCGAGTTGGAGATAGTCAACGCTAGGAAAACACATTTTTAACTTAGATACAATAATGTAAATATTGGTTTAGTATTTTATTTTTATTTTCTTTATAACGGATACTTTACTCTAATACCATATTATCCACTTCTATGCTTTAAACCGATTTTATTAAATGTTCCTAGAATGACATGAAAGCGTTAAGTATATTTAAGGATATTACAGTGAAACCAATACACTTACTATATTTGAATTGTAAAGAAAGCGACTCGTAAGCTTACCATTTGAAAAATAAATTCATTAATATTTTAAGTTAAATTAAAGATTAACTTCATCAATACTCTCAGTCAAATGTTAATTATTCTCAACTGATTTTGTGAAGGGGAAGAGAAAAGTTCTTACTCACTCTATGAAAGTTAATTCTTGTTCGATGCGAAAACATGGTTGTAGCTCAATTACCGAGCCAGCTGTTCCTCGTCAAGTTGTTCCGTGGAAGCGAGAATTCCACCGAGAGATCAATGGAATTCTGAGAAAGCACCGTTGTTACCCGACTGCACTTTCAGCGTTAACTTCGAGGAACTGGGTATACAACGAACCTTTCCCAAAATGTGGAACATCGCCCTCTATTCTTCGAATTTTATTTTACTGATTCGAATATACATGGAACTTTAAGTCTCTGGGTGAAAGGGACATATATATATATATTTTACATGTGTGTGCGTGGATCTGATTAGGATGTAGGTAAGTTAGAGTTCAAAATTAATCGTTGATCTGTTTTGTGATGTAGAGAACAAATCGTAAGTCACTCGCCATATGCTAGTAAGAAGTTATTCTCCTAACCACTTTTTACACTATTATAACAGACAAGTACTGTTATGTATACTGTTCTAACGGGAGTATACTAATAGTGAATATATTTCAAATGATTTCGGTTAATTTACTGAAATCTTATATTTATAGGAAACAATCCACTTACTTATCAATTAATACGAAACTTCGCAACGGTAAATAATAATGCGGCGTTAATGGGCAGGGTCATTTCCTCTCTAGTTAGTTGACCAGTTCATCTTCAGTGCAGGTTTGGTTGCATAACATTCGAGGTTAATTAACGCAGGGATGACTGCGTCAATGAACTCAATGATCAAATGAGTATGAAATATCGTCCGTCCGCTCTCTATTATACTACCAAGATGGCCTGAAGATAGCAAAATAGTTCCCAACCTTTTCCAAACACACTGGCTAAAAATAATTGAAAATTAGAACAGTTATGAATTGCCGTTGATTTTAGCTTAATTAGTTACACATTCGTGCGTACGAATTCAGCATAGAACTAATGCGACAGCCTTCAGCTTTCAGATGCTAGGAGAAATAGAGGATAGATAATTTCTACTGTTGATTCTATATTAAGTCAAATTCTATATTCATTTTTCCAGACCTGGAAACATGGTCTCGCATCCATAAGCTGTGACAAATGTCAGTACTATACTTCATGAACATTTTTGAATCATCAGGGTTCATCAACGAAACTAGAATTCCAACAGTAGATGTGTTATCTTGAACTTTCATCACGTGAGAGCGCAATAATATTTATTTTGAAAGACACTTGTTAGCATTTAAACCAAATAGGTGTAATAAATCAACACATAAAAATGATAAAAATACTGTCAGTATATAGATGTTCTGTTGTTGGCAAAAAAGTAAATACAGTAGTTTCATATTTCGTTAATTCAAATACCAAGTTCAATTCGGCACGTGTGCAACTTCATAACTTACACGCATTAGCAGCTAAAGATTTACGTTGCCGTGGAATTTATAAATGTGTACATGCTACAATGTTTTTAGTGTGGAAAAATACACATGAGGCTATGCGTCTGTAAATAATATAGAAAATAAATATTTCCAAATAAAAGTTACTATAAGAGAAGGTTTATTAATACAATTGCGAAAAGAGACGCTTCAGAAATAGCTCAAATATCAGTATAAATCACAATTTAGTTTCTGGAAAACAAGAACAAAGCTATATACTTTTTACAAATCCACTTCATTGTATATATTATTAACAATGTTACAAGTTTTTATATAATTGCTAAAAAAAATACTTAGAATTTCTGTTTTGAATTGCATCAAAAGTCTTTTATTCATTTTATAAGACAAAGAGTAATGCATATCATATTCTATGCCTTAATGTTCTCAATGGAGACAAATACACAATTCAACAGATTTTATACATCAATGAAAATTTGAGTAGAGAGTCCAAAATACTCATAAAACGACGTTCTCATCTTTGTTTGGCCTTTATTTTGTTTTACTGTGATACCGATAGAAATCCCACAACAAGCATAGGTACGTAATTTTATATCTTGGAATCGTTACATCACTCTAGAAAATAACTTAGCTTCTCATTCTCTCTCTCTCTCTCTCTCTTTCTTTCTTTCTTTCTTCTCTCTCTCTCTCTGTCTCTCTCTCTTCCTCTGTTTCTGGGCATCCAGTTCTGTTCTGCTTGAATAAATTATTTGAGTACGTGAGTTCTACTTGCAAGCTCTCACTCAGTTATGAATAAAATGCCTGTGGGCGTAATACATGTAACCTTGTTAATGAAATAAACTTTCCTTGAGTTCATGCTTTAGAATTTTCAAAAGTAAAGCAAACTTTTAGGTAGGCATCAAGCAGAATTTTACTGAAGTTATGTTAAAGATACTGAGATATTCATCTACATTCAGGGGACGACTGAAAGGGCAACGATCTCGGTTATAACTGAAGAGATTATGAACTTCTATGAATAAATTTAATAAATTTCTTTATTCTTCTGAGCGAGAAGTCAAAGGAATATTTAGAAATTTCGCGTTAAGTTAGATACTTTGTGTATAATATACATACAACTCTCATCGTTCACAATGTGTTACCTAAAGAAGCAAAAAGGCAAGCAGTAAACGTGAGTGGATTTTGTAGTTAGTTAATACTATGCTATAATTCTGCATAGATAGTCAGTTGAAATGATGCTGCATAACATGAAGATTTCTAAACTAAAAATTGATAAAAGAAAAATAAAATTCAAAGCGTAAAAATGGTTGCTGTTTTCTACAAGTCACAGAAGTGAAATGAGTGAAATAAAGATTAAATTCAAAGGAACCAGTATAGCACAGTGTAAGAGAGATATAGAACAGTACTTTAAAATAATTACCATAATTCAGAATATGAAATGCAATACATGGTACCATGTAAAAAGTAACATTCAAAGATATACAGGGTGGTAATGTAATGCACCGACAAACTTCATCATGAGGGTATATAAAAAAATTAAGAAAAAAAAAACAACACCTTAGTCACCGAGTGGAAATTCCACTGCATTTCGGAGCTAGAGGCTACCTCAAGTTTGGGAAAATGAACTTCAAAGTTTCATATTTCCAATACTACTAACAGTATAGCTGATGTGGCATGGTATCGTCAAGATTTCAAACCTATTCTAAATTTCGCATTCGAAAATTCCCGAGTGGGTACATCCATAGGAAGTAGGTGATTCCCCGAAATTTTCTAAAGTAAAGGGGGAAGAAATTGAGCATGAATGGAATGACTTTCCAGCAGATAATTCCTTTCCGCTCTGTCGGTTGGTCAAACAGATTCAAAATGCCAAAAATATATTTTAAATGCGCAGTTGCATAAAAATCACGAGTGAGAATTTCATAGATTCCACGAACGTTTTTTTTTTAATTTGCTGCCAATAAGCGAGAATTTCATTCCCTACTTGGATGGTGGTAAATACGTATTTCATATTTTGTTCATAAGGAAAGTCGATTTACTCATTCTCGGTTTGACCTAACTGTTCTTGAGAGACTTTCTAGAAATCTCCTATTTGCTTTGACTTACGCAACCCATTGAGCAATTACATAATATGCATTTTTATAGTGCAGGCTTTAACTCTTCGATGTACCATGCCACATCAGGTCTACTGTTACTTTTGTTGGAAACGAAGCTTTAAAGTTCGTTTTCCATCGCTTTCGGCAGCCTGTGGCTCCTAAACGCGGCGGAATTTCCTCCGCGATGACTAATACCTTTTCCATTTTTTATGCAGGATCGTAACTCGGAGTTTGTCAGTGCATTACGTTACCACCGTGCATATTGTACAGTTGTACACATTGGAAATAATACAATGGATATATAGATATTATATTAATAAATACTGGAAAAGAGGAACAGCAGAATACACAGACTATCATATATCTGAATATGACGCTTATAAATATGAAGCATAGCTTTGGTCAATATATATTTAAGTCTCTCGCAAACATGCAATGAGAAACAAATACTATTGTACACTTCTTACATTATGGCGAAAAGAAGACCGGTGGGCTGGAAGGATGTAACAACATGCTCTACAATACTGAGAATATAATGGTATCTCATACACACCGATGACGTTCTACATAATGTCTGCCACCATTCAAATCTGGGCTGTGATTCCTGCTTTTCAGGGAACTGCATAAAGACACATTAACTACTTAAGGAGCCAATAGTACGTATGGAATATCGTTAGATCCGCAATACTGCAATAAATTACATATCATATTATTGCAACCTTCCGCCCGTCTGTCTGTGCTTTCAAATTATTTACGAATTTATTTTTCAATGAAACGAAACAGTGCATCTATTGCTTTTACCAAAGGTATCACATAATTGTTTTATAGATATTATTGACTTACTCCAATAAACGAGAAATTGTAAGTTATATTAACACTGCAAAAACAAATATACATTTAAAAAAGTACTAACATTAAATGAATCAGTTCATGGACTAATAAAAATGAGAAGCAATAAGATATTTGAGCATGAAGGGTGATAGAAAATGGCGATGCAACGTCACCAATTATAGAGTTTATGGCATGATATAATGACCAGTCTGAGTTGTAAATGAAGCAGATTTGAGACAAAAATACAATAGTGTGTACCATCCATATTCTATTTCTTCAGTCGGTCAAGCATTTTCCTGGTTGACAACAGCTAGCAAAAGCATTAGCAAATGATAATGTATGGAACTCAACCTGAAATAATGATGCTTAAAAAGATAAGTTGTTAAGTGCTTTTATGACTTCGTTTTTGCCTGAAAATAAGTGACATCATGGATAACTTAGAGATAATTGTTTTCAAGAAGACTGCTTGATGTGATTATTACGTCGAGTTAGAAAACACAAGCTAATTTGTTAGCTGATGAGGAGGATTTGTCTCATGTTACACAAGTTGACCCACTAAGAAATATCAGCTAAAGTAGAAGCTCTTGTAAATAAATATGTCTCACAGCTTAAGGAAATTTACGTGTTCTTACTCTTCTTCTTCAGTGTTATGGTGGAATAAATATATCCCCTTCTCCACGTTTCTGTTGTTTGGGTTCTAAAAATGATATTCTCATAATTTCTTCCTCCTTCAGGTCGCCAAATTTTATTTATTTTCCTTCCACCTTTGAGCACTACTTCTAGATGATCTTTGACTATTCATCCAACCACCTTTCCTACGCATTATATTCTCCAACAAATCTCTTTTCTATCTTCTCACTCCCTCTTGCTTCATATTTTATCTTATCAGTTCCATTTTATCCTTCAAATCTTCCTCCTAATCCATTTTGAAATATTTTAGTTTTCTTCGTGTCCATATTTCGTAGATCACACGATTGAAGACCACTAAGTTTTGGTTGTAAATATTACATAACGACTCACTAATAATAGTAAATTTTAAAACATTGCAGGTTTACATATTTTCTTACCTTTTATAGAGGGTTGTGAACGAAATGAAAATAAAACGGTTAAAATCGTGCAAGTGATTGAAGTTACTACTTGCTTTAGTAAAAATTAGCTAACCCATTCTGAGTGTGAAGGGCCGAATTACCCTATTGCATCTGGTTTTTAACAAACTTTCACACTAACGAACATGGTCGAAAACTGTAGAACAAACAACACACCATAAATAAGTGTGTGTGGTCACATCTGATCACGTCCGAACACGGCGGTGCAGGTCTGTGACTTACTTTGGGTTGCTTTTTCTACTGTTTTCGGTCGTGCTCGCCAGTGTGAAAGTTCGGTCGAAATCCGGTGCCATGTAACTATAGGAGTAGCTATCATATAAGAATGTAAGCAGAAGAATTTAAACTCTTTTGAAATGTGCACTGAACATAATGTAACTTTTAAACACATATAATTATTCTGTGTACTTTTCGTTATACGATTTAAATTGTCCTTTCTTATGTTCTATTACCAAAACAATTGGCTTCGCATGCAATTAAAATTTATTTTTATTTAAAAAGAATGGACCATGATCTTCAAGTACTTACGGAAATCTATTTTGTTTAGCAAAAACTACAAGTATTTATATTGTATTGTCCACTGTTCACATGTAACACATGGACAATAAACCATTCAAATAAATGGAAAATTTCCTTCTTAAGTCGGGAAGAGGAGAAGTTTGTACAGAAAAAATACTACCAACTGTTAAACGCGTTTTATCCTGCAGGACTTGTCTTGTTCCGAGACTTGATGGAGTATTTTAAGAATGTGTGGGCGAACTAACTGTTCTCTAGAAATACGGTGGACAATTTACCCATTCATCTTACTCCAGGCTACGATTTTCCGTCGTCTCACACAAGAACGGCGCCTGCGATTGTAGCCTTCTATACTGGTGCAAGAGGTACGCCAAACTATAAAATAAACTCATTATTCCTAGCGCATAAGTCTATATATTGCAATGATATTAACTTGATACTTAAAACGCAGTCTTATATTAAGAATATCTGTAGTACAAACTGATGCTAGTCTTTAAACGTCAAGAATGGTACATCGGTTATAGGAAAAACAGAGAAATATGATCAAGTAAAAGTCGAACTTGTGAACTTACAACGTAATTTCCATATTCATTCAAAGTAGCACCAATCTATCTGCTGTCTCTTTCACTTTACCTTAGCTAATTTCATACTGGAACTATTTATTTTTATTTTTATTATGTGAAAGACAAATACACAGTTCTCTATGTTTACACTTCTATACTAATTTTGAGTGAGTGACCGCTAATAATAACATGTATGAGAATAGCACACCCGTGATTGTTAGGGTGTCATGTGTCATTTGTGCGTTGTAAAGGCGGAAATATCGTTTTTGCTCTACAAAGAAATACTTATTACATATCAACTCCAAGATGTAAGTATTTATTAGCTTTGGGTATACAAAACAATTTAGAAAAAGATAGTGAAAGTGTTGCTAAAATCTGATGGAAGGATTAGGCAAATGAAAGATAACTTTTACCAGTAGAATAATCATAGTTGTTGCTGATCCAACCGAAAATAATATTTATTGCTGCTTGCCTATTGCTTAGCTTACTTATCTGTTGATTTATGTTTCTGGCTTAAAATGATCAACACTGGTACCTGACTATTTTAAAGAAGTTCGTAACATCCCCATTATTACCCATTTTTGCAATTGTTACTTCTCTTTTCTTTTTGTAGAAACATTTGACCTGTTAGTGTCTTCTGATTACACTTTTATAAATTTGTGTCCAGTTTATTTCAGCTCTTACTTTGAATTTGTTCCCACACGTCGCGTTCATCTATCAGTTTATTCACAATTGAAGTGTACAGAGAAAGTGTACTTCATTGTGTAGTACTTGTGCAAACTGATTTTTTAAAATATGGACATTTCCCTTCTTTCTCTGTACTCTTCTATTCGGTGGGATATTGAAGAAGCTTGGTTTAAAGTGAGGGGTTCATATAATCTATATATTTGTGTGTTTCATACATGTAATGAACGATAGTTGCATTAATATAATATTTATTACGTTCTACTAAGATATCAGACAAAAAACTTTAAGGATTTCCCAGTAGTTCTAAAAGCACTTTTAGAAGTTTCTCAAAATTCTAACCTAGCAACTTTGCTATTCCTCTTGCTTATTAACGATTACCATGGCTACGTACCTGATAATAAAAAATTACTATTTGCGGATGGCTTCAAGATATACGCTAAAATTAATTCTATGAAAGATACCCTAATAATTCAGTAAAACTTACATAATGTTGCTAGCTAGTCCGATAAGAATCGAACAGCAAAGAACAAACAAGCTAGGAATTAACGAGCTTAAGGATCAAACTATTTCCGTGAAGGAGATATGAGACTAATTATCAATTTATTATACAACTTATATTTCTACTAAGTAGACATGATATAGTTAAAGATCTTGGCTCCACGTTAGGTATATGAAATGAAAGTTTAAGAACTAAATTACAAACATATCAAAGGAACTTTTTAAATTACCAGGATTCGAAATTAGCACGGAAAGAGATTATTTTTTTTATTAACATTAGAAAAAATATACTAATGATATGCTTATACTCGCTTTAGTTAAAATATGCTTCTACTGTTTGGAATTCTTGTCAACCTGAAAACTTGCACGTTATTAGAAAAATACAATCATTTTTTGCGATAATCCTGACCTTTAAAGAAACTCGGATCTACCGTGCGTATGACAGCTGCAGTGTAAATATTAAAAACCTTAATATTTACCTTAACCTTAGAACAAAGGCGCCACATTACTGATCTGTTATTTCCCCAGGAAATAATTTAGATTGTACTGACATTACAGTTTCAGGATCCTTCACTTAAAACTCACCTTAATGATATTGGACTCTTGTACTACAAAAGTAAGGTCTAGTAATAGTGATAATGTCACCAATTTTGAGAATATGTTCAATGTACATCAACATGTGTAGAACTCTCAATAATTTGGATATATATGATGCGTCCCTTAAAACATTTAAGGATGCCATTTTCAAAAACAAAATCTTTGGAAACATTAGCACTGTAATTGGGTGCTTGTGCTGGCAATAAAGAAATCAGTTTGAATAGAATGATATTATCAGTAATATTATTCTAAGTAATGAAATTACATATTACAAGCTTTTTTAAATTGGTGACATTACATTATACTATTTGATAACTTTACCACATGAGTATGCAAGCAAGCAGAAGAAAGAGACAGAGATAGTGTGTGAGAGAAGGGAGAGAGGGAGAGAAGGAGGAGAGAGAGAGAGGAAGAATGAACGACATCAAATCATATATATCTTTGCAGAGCAAACAATGCTCTGTGGAATTCCTTCCGTCTCTATCGTATATGAGAAACTTAATGCATTTTCTTGTATTCCACGAAGTGACATACATTCAATGTCTGTACTTAACGTAGTGGTAGTTAAAAAGAACTTCAATGAATGAAAGCTTTGTTGGGAAAGTTGGGTCTCTTTTAGTCCCTAACGCGTTTGCGTAGGGTGTGCGAAAAAGATAGAGTGGATAGAACTGTCTGGAATAAAAGAAGCGGTTTTTCAGTCTTCGGTCAACGAACTCCCGGAGGGACAAAATCCTGCCACTAACCCAGATTCACATTCTTTGGATATTTTTATCTTTTTAGGTGAAACGCGGAAGTGTATTCACCCTTTCTCTATTATCCATTAAATGGAATTTCCTGACAGGGCGGTTGGCTACATATTTACAGATTCAATAATAAAATCACACTCATCTACGTACGACTACGTAGAATCTCTACCAAGTTCATAATTTAACAATATTATATTATACGTCGGGAAAACTTGATAATAAATTAAAGAGAGAGCGCTCATTGCTCAATAGTACACGGTGTACACCGAAAAAAATAGAATTTCTGTGTAATTCTTTGTTACGCTGTCTTCACAACAAATTTAATGTAAAAAATCGTTGTACCTCAAACTCCCTCTATAACGGCAATTATGTAATTTGTGGATAATAGAGTTCGAGTTCGTTCTTGATTCGGTTTATCAAAACCGCTCGCATTACATTTTATTTAATAATATTTACACTTATTTTAATCTGAACCTACTCGTATCTGTCGATATTGGTACAGGTATCGGCTAACGGTGTGCATGCAAAAAGTTAATGCTCAAATCAGTTTTTAAATCGCATTCTTGATTTAAGAAATACAAGAATATTAACTTTTACCACACAAGTCTAAAGTTCAAGACTATTTCTGGAAACCAGAAGTTCCAATTTCGTCGCTAAACTTTTCATATAACCCGACGGTTATGCACCCATATGACAAAGCATAAGAAAGGAGTATTTCAGTCAGAACAAAAATCTTTTCCTATTTCTTTAGTACCCATTTTATAAAAAAAAAAATCATTGATTTATGAGAAAATAGATAAATGTGTCATTTTTAGAGAAGGCAAACTATTTATAGAGGACTACGTTATTCAAGCTTTCACAATTGATGTTATATGAAATTGCATCTTATGAACTTTTCTCCTAGCAGTAAGAAAACTTCTAAATAAACAACTGATTGTTCTACAGTGAGTAAAGTTGTCTGTCATTTTAAGCGGAAAGCAGCATGGCCGAAGACTGAGTGAAAACAATGCTAATAGTTTACAGAGCATCATGTATGCCGCTAATTGTCAAGAACATTATGTTCTTGAAGATACATACTGAACTGAAACTGAAAATTGGTCTTATGTGCATGACTTGAGATTAAAATCACACGTTGATAAGGATTGCATGAAACGTTACTAGAAAACTACAAAATCTTCGGTATTCTAATAATCCTTCATCAGAGAGAGAGAGAGAAAAAACTATCTAAGCCTTGTCAGTGTGTGTTTTTATCACATATTATGTTGCTTTTAAACCAGTTTTGTTAATCCATTTTACATCAAAATCTATGCTCAAATGATAAAACACTGGATTCCCTGAACCAAAAAAAAAAAAAAAAAAAAATAGTAATTTCTTACTACCATGCGGTATATTAAAAAAAAACTATCAAATAACATCAGCTATGAAAACTGAGCATGTTTTCAGAAAATATCTGAAAACATGCTCAGTGTTAAGTATAATGTCATAAAATAGAAATCGAAGCGCTAAATACGAAAAGTTCAATATCGGTGTTTATAATTGGAATAATGGGATGGGCTGCGTAACATATATAGGACATACTGTCAAATAAACCATTTACCTGGCTGTGTGAAAATATTTCTCCTGAACAATGTCAAATTTGGACTTCTCAACTTTTAGCTTCCACTATTTCAATTAGGTACATGGCGAATAAGGAAAGTGTTATTTTTTCATAATTTCGTATCGTACAATTTTGACTAATCAATTTACAATGTATATTAAAATAACTTAAGAATTTGTAAGAATTAGTGGTCTGAAAAGATAAGATTTTTAGGGACAAAGTGAGAAATCATAAAGAGACGAAGGGAAGCGTTAATTTACATCTAATGCTGAAACTTTCAGCGTTCCATCTTAATTCAAAAGAGACGCAGGACACAAATAACAATACTATATTGTTTTCCTTAAAAGGTTTTAACCCGAGCTAGAAATTTTTCGTAGTTAAAATTATATTGACTACTACAATATATTATATTATATACACTACAATATATTAACTTACTTTTGGTGTTGTTTCAGACATTCAAATATAAGAGAAAACGTAATTTTGATGGCAGTATCAAAGATTTATACAGTTTTGTATCAAGCTTCAAAGTTAGATACAGTTTAGAATCCTGCTGATGGTGTATGTAATTTCTTTTATGGTAAAGAGACTGATAAATATCCTATAATCATAACAAATAATAATTAAATAATCACGATAAAGAAATAGCTGTCAAAGATATTTCTTGTTTAGATACATGTTGAAAATTCACAGGATATTCGACTGGCAGAGAATTGAACTAATGACGCGCTAACGAAACAATTATGACAAAACTTAA
>JAGDQP010046046.1:0-15426 GCA_022664845.1 Lepisma saccharinum
AATATTCTGATACCTGCTTCATGCCACAAATAAAGGCGTATTTAGTTTCCAATAAGCAGTTCTTTTCGTGCCACAAAGTACTTTTAGTTACAAACTAATGAGAACGTGTATTACTTGATTGTTCGATTTCATGAAGAGTTTTTGTTATCTAAGGGAAATTAAGTACTTTATGTTGAATTTCAATTGGAATAAATCATCGACTGTGAATAATAGATTTTTTTAAATTTAAATTTACATGTCTGCAATAATATCTCTTACGATATTTTGTACTCCATTCAAACATCTTTGTTATAAAATTTTAAGAAAATTCGCATCCTTTCATTATCCTTGCATATCAAACTAGTGAGTAGTGTAGAAATTTTCATGCAATTGGTTATTAGAAACAAGAGCGAAGTGAACACATTGATCATTTTTATTTGTGGGTTGAGCTCCAACCTCTCACCGACAGTTGTGTTTCTTGAATTTGGGGACGTGGGGTATGAGGGGGTTGAGATCTATGTTTAATTTTTCTCCGTTTGCATCATTTTTATTTTATTTTTTAAAATTATAATCTGGATAATATTAATCATTTCTTCTCCTCCTTCCCTATTTCCCCTGGTCCTGGGAAGCTTGCTGTTACAAGTGGCTTTAATGTTTGAATGATATTGAAAGGAATCACCTTTCTCAAGTTGAGTTTTAAAACCAAGCGACCGTAGCTCTGTTGGTTGGTTTAGCAATCGGAACGTCATGGGAACGATCGCAACGGCCGCCCATCGTGACTGAGGTTTTCTTCAGAGTTTTTCCTCAGTCAGATCAGTCGGATGCTGGGAAAGTACCTACATACTAGGCTCTGGCCGACAAGATTCCACTATCTTCTTCACCCTATTCCAGCCCGAGGCTGAGATGCCTAAAGTTGATAAATAAAATTCAAATCAATTGTGTTTTAAGTTTGTGGAATAAAACGATCAGTTTTACAGTCAAGACACTAGAATGACATTTGGAAAATATTTCTTTCACAATTTTTATTTTAAAAATTCTACTATATTGAAGTTATGTGATAACCGCGCCGCAATAAATCATGGTGATGATGAGTGACTGGACTGGGTTGGGATACAAACAAATCTCAGTATCAGGAACTTACTTGCAGATTGAACACTCAGCTGGCTCATCAAATGCTAATGCTAATTGAAGCCTGTTTTGAATTTCCTTCCACGGTTAATAGCAAAAGGATCAAATAATGAACTGAATTCAAAATTGGATATATCCCAAAATGTAATTGTTGTGCTCGATAGAAAGCGAGATATGGTATTGCCACAGAATACTACGGATATGTTATTCCATTTTGCTGCAAGGTACGGAATCCGTGAGTAGTTATCGTATTCCTTGTGTTGATGAAAGTTCCCGTGGAAATCGTGGAACTTTGAGCTAACTACATACAATTATGACAAATGCAAACTTACTGTAATCTACTGCTTTTTAAAATGTGTGGTAAATAAGAACAATTAGAAAGTTCTCCAAATCTTAATCATTGCAATCATTACAACATGTTCTACAGGCAGTAAATCACTGCCGATGACGACGACATACTATAGTCGGTTCAGGATGCGTTCTTTCTCAAGATCTGGCTAATTGCAAGGGTGCTTATCATAACCAAAAGCGCTTATAATTATACATAATGAAGTAGCAAAGGTGGTAGGTTTATTAGCGTGTAATTAAATAACTTCAAACTAATAATTCTTACTGCCTTTTTTAAAGTACATACATCAGGCTGCACTAGATTTACAAGCTTTGTTGAACAATACAAGTAAAATTAAGATACTTTACTAAACCAAAAGACGTTATGCGTACTACCCTTTAAGCAATTTATTTACGTTATGCATAAATAGCTGTGTAGTTCTGTTAGTTTTTATTCAACATGATCCCATTGAGATGCCACCATGACATTTGGCACACACATTCTAATCAAATGTACATTGAACATATCTTTTCCTACAGAAAAGTAGAGTTTGAGCAGTTTTCCAAAAGACAACTTTTGTTGATTTTTTTTAAAATATAAAGATTGGTCCAATAAAGTCAAGTAATATATCAAATTAAAGCCGTTGAAATTTCGAAACGAATGATGCAAGTTTGAGCAGCATAGGACAACAATTTTTAAATTGTGGGCTTAAAAAGGTTTCAAAACGCGTAAAAAATCAGTCGATGTTTTTATTTTTTTTATTTTTAACAATTAAAATTCTGTGCTATATTAAAAGATAGCACATAGACTTTTGTTCGCGCATGTACCTCGATGTATAACTCATAAACAAAACGTGAGAAAGAAGTCAAATTTTGCATTTTTTGATCACAATGATACATATAACACAATTGCCAAATACCACGTGTTTTGTCAAACTGTCTATTTTTTTTTATTATTATTATTTGGCATGGAATGGCCCATAGAGTGAAAGTTCTGAACCCACTGAACAACGATTAACAAAGTTTCAAATTTTGTGAACACACTTCTTTGACCAATCAAAAGAGTAAACACAATTGACATTTTCGTACAACATAAGTCAAGTCAGCTTCAGAATCAACATTCACGGAATAATTAAGTCACATACACAGATTTTACCTACCGAGATCATCTCGATTTAATTCAGACATCGTGTTCATCAATGCATCAAAACATTACAACTAGGTATTTTGTTAAAAGGAATCAAGTCCCTGACTTGGTCCGTTTTAACATGCCATATATATGTGACCTAGTACTATGAATTACTATGATTGAAAAGTCATTCATATTTCCTTTAGCATAGTTTGATGGAAAATGCTCCCTTGCACATGTTCAAAGAGAAAAACGAAAAATATCTTATTCTGACTTGGTTCCTTTTAACATTTGATGATTCAAGAATCCATATTTATAATACACAAGACTGCAACTAAGATTAGAATTTGTGACACACCATATAAAATGCTAATGGATGTAGAAATGTAGTCAAGAAGAATGACATTCCTAGAGATGATTTTTTAATAGAAACTGAAATTGTTTACGTAAAGTCTGTTAGATAATTTATTGCAAAAGAGAGACTAGATTTACTTCCTACAAATGCTTTTAATTTGTCATTTAGATTCTATCAGATAGATACAAAGAATTAAAGTTAGTTTCCAACGCGAGTATGCATTTCGCAGTGAATTTAAAAACGAAATATACATTATTATTAATAATGTTTCAAGCTGTAACAATCAGTATTTTGTTTTTACAGATTATCAAATAAAAGTATATAAACGAAGATTCCGAAACAGGGAAGAAGTTTTCTTAGCTTTTAACGAAAGTTATCTTAACAAATATGTGTTTGTAAGCTTACTTTTCATTTGATTCTAGTTCATATAGATGCACCATGACGGAGTGTTTTCTTGCTGGATTCCTTTTCCTAATGTGCATCAGGTATGTATAATGTAAACAAATCGTACATTTGAAGTAAGACTTTTCTTATGTTTGTTTTAAATATATTAACAATGGTAACTAACTGTTGATGTAGTTTTAAAAATTATAAGTTAGTGCAGATATATGCATGAAAGAATTTAACAAATCTTTTAGGTTTAAATGAACGTTGTAACATCCATCCTTTAAAAATTAACATCTTTACATTTTACTTCGTCGTCGTGTATGCAAGTAATAATCTTTGTCATTCCGGAGGAGAAGGCGATCAACTTCTTCTTCATTGCAGACATTGTATACACTTTAACAAAACAAAAATTTAAACAAAACTGTTATTTTTAATACGCTATGCTTTTCTCCATAACCTTAAGCGTTTCCTAATATCCGTCTAACCCGTATGAAATTTCTTACAATAAAGAAAGAATAACAACGTAATAAAGTAATACGTATAACAGTATATTTGTGTTTGACACTATATTAAATCACATAAGTTAGTTGCATAATGTATAAAATATGAATCTATTAAGTGAAAGACATATGTTATTAATAAATGAATGTATTAGCCATTTTACATCTAATGTTCTCAAAGTTTTTTTTACGTGCTTTAGGAACTAAGCATCATGAGCTCGTGAGCTGGAAAGATAATATTTCGACAGGTGAATAAAAGTAACACGCGTGGATCCTGGATATTTGTACCCCGTTTCAGGATTCAGGTCCAGGCCCCGGGTTTTAAGTATCAGATCTGAATCCTCAGTTTCAAATAGCAGGATACCAATCCTGATCCCGGTTCCAATAACGAATAATATTCTTAATGTGAACCTATCGTTTCTCGTCAGTCGCACCAGGCAAATATCTGGTTGGTACATTAAATTTTAGCTCTAGCCGACTTCTTACTGCATCCTTTCCTCTCCCATCCCAGACTGAGCCATAGATGCCTAACGCTAAAGACCATAAATAATTCAAATTCTTCAAACGGAGCTAATCTTGGTAGCCGTTCGGTTTGAGGCGTCAGGCCAGCTACTCCAGGATTCCGGGTTCGAATCTCGACTGGGACACGGATATTTGGAGACGGGTCGAATTCATTAATGACTAACATGACCCCAAAACGTTTACCGAAGGTTTTTTTATCTTAATATAGACCGTCAATACATTTTCTTACCCAGCAAGATAACGAAAATAATTTATATCTCATGATCCCATTATCGTCCAATAATACAATTTTCATGGTAGGTGTAGGTATGTACGTATATGACCAATACGTAAAAATTAAAAAAAATCGAGAAGTCCAATTCTGAGAAAATCGTTTTTTTTTTTTTATTATTTTGGGGGTACAAAATGTTGTGCCACCCAGTAGCCTATCATATCAAATAAAACCTTATTACAAGAGTTTTAAAATGAGCCCTCTCCGAGCTCTGTAGCACCAGGCATTGCAGAATTATAAGAACTTTCGTAACGGAAAATGGGACTTTTGGGGAATTTTGAGCTTTTCATAAAACGAAAACCAGTGAGTCAAAAAATTCTGAAAATAAAAATAATTTTTAATATTCTCAACGATTACCAACAATAAACAAAAAATCACAGAAATCAGAGACGGTGATGTACAATTTTGTTAAAAACTATTTTGATTTCACGTAAAATGACCCATAATTGAACTATGTATTCAGCGACATATCTCTAACAACGGTCCACGAGACTGTATGCCCTCCATATAGAAACATCGTTCTTACTTGAGGAACTACAAAAAGCCACTTGCACCATCCCTGTTTTGAACACCATTTCACTTAGTAAGGAACTTAGATGCATAAAGTTTGGTAGGAAATTTATTGCTGCTAATTTCGTGAAAAAAGGAGGGTTGGATGACTTTTACAATCATGTCCACCTCTCTCTACCAATATGTTACACAGGACTGTGTATCATTGTTCTACCACCTGCAACTGCAGTTTATATGACACGAAGATTTTTTTTCGGTTGCTACTACTTTTCAAATGAAGTACACTGTCCTATTAGTTACGTACGATAGGGCGCAGTGGGTATTACATATGGCCATTGCGCAGTTTTACTATTTTTAAAAAATTGTGATATTAATATCCGCGAAAATTTAAATTACTTAATCACTGTTATATTAACACAAATATATAGGTTGTAGATTTTTTGTAGAATTTGTATTAATAAAGCACACTACTTTTTTATCCAAGTATAAAAATGATTATTTTTGCGTAACGCGGGGGTTCTCAGTTCGCATTACCACAAAAGACCCCTAAATTTAATCCCAATACTATCAGTAGTTTTGCTCAAAATTGTTCATAATAATTGTCTTCTAACGTCTCTAATGGATCATCTTATAAGTAGGGAACACGACACGTTAAGAATGAATTATGAACTTCGTCTTGCCACGAGTATACCGTGGTTGTCGAGTAGTTTCCTGTGCTCCATTGTTCTGGGTAACCTAGATATGAAGATACCAGCAAATGTGCCTACAGCCTTAGAAATTTAGGTTGGCATTCAACAGTAGTAAACAACCCAACACGTTTATTAGCCTCGTATGACATTGGTTTTGTTTAGAACTGATAAGTACAAAGCAAACATACGTCGATTAACATAATAAGATCCTTCATTTTACATGGAATATGGTGATTACTTTTCTGTTGAATAAGTTTAGTTGTGTTTAATATTTTATGTAATCACTTTAAAGCTATTTAAAAAGTAAATATGAAGCGGGTTGAATCAGAGACAAAGTGTTTGGAAAATATCACAAGTAAATTATATCATATTGTTTGCTATTGACACAAGGATTTCTTTATTTTGTAGTTTCATCATTAAGATTGGAGGTTCAGAAGAAAAGTTGGACCTTGAGCTCCTTTTGAACATTACAGATGATTGTAACAAGAATATACCTCCTTTCGGTGGGTACATGCGTTATTGATTCGTTTGCGTAGCCAAGGGTATATTGTTTTTAGCATCTCTTTCAACTTCAGTAGTAATAATTTCTAGACGAAAATTGCAGCTGTAAAACACAATCTGAGAGTAATTTCGTGTGTCTATTTATATTAAATGTTTATTATCTTTATTTAAATGTGAATTTAATAAACATATTCAGAGTTTTAATTAACACGGTGACAACACATTCTTTCCAACACTTTACAATTTGTTCAATATTCCTTACTTTTTGTTGTACACATTGCACTATATGTCAGATATAACGTTATCCCGTACTTTGAGTAGTACTTACGGATAAAGGAAACTTAACTGCCAGTTAACCGTCTTCAGAAGATGATAAAACTCTTAGGCGCAAGTAATCCTCCACACTGCGATAACTGGAACTTCTCTGAGAATGATAATACTAGGCCTAACTCAGCATCTATGCACATCCGTTAACATGATATTGGACGCCATCTTCCATTCCCCGGTCTGAGAGTTTTCGGTTTCCTATTAATGACTATGATGTACAACATATATAATTAGTTTCCTTCTTACCATGACAGCTTTTCCTGAACGTTTAAAGAAAAGACAAGAGTGACCAAATCCCATACGTATGTTTTATTCATAATCTACCTTCTTCCCTATATTATTTGTGTACACTAGAGTCCAATCAGTACGGCACTTTGTTTGACTGTTGCTGTCTCAGTACTCAGATTTATCAAAGATCCCGGACCCTAACCTGTTTATGAGGTTTTTAGCTAACATAACTCATCTGATATCGTCCTGACAAGTTATCTAACTACATTGGCTTGAGATACGTTTTATATTTAGGTATCGATCTCGTATGTATTCTACTTCCTACGTTCTTATATATTTTACCATTCATGTACGTCAAATCACGTACGCTATCATATCTGTACTATATAAGGGTGTATGATAGGATAATACTTTGCTGTTCCGCAAAACATGGTTTGGCACCATGTGTCATGATCGTATACTTATCAGAGTGGTCAAAAATTTAACTGATATTACTGTTCTGACAACGAGCATATTTAATTTACTTGTTTGATGTTGTTTTGTTTCCTCTTCACAACAGCACGATGAAATTGTGTGCTACTAGTGTGATAACGATGTAGCTGTCCATCTACCTATCAATATCCTGATATTTTCTCATAATTCTTGCAATCTATCGTTCATCCAGAGTTCACAAGTCTTTCACACAGGCAAGGTTCACTCCAACAATTCAAAAGTACCGAGAACAGGACAGGGACTTGACATCGACCACTGCAAATAATGTAATTTCATGCTGATCCGATAATTGCAAGGAAAATTTCGTTCAACAGTGCCGTGACAAAGAAAACCAGAAGAGCAGTTGAGAAGAGAGCTAGAGAACGAATTGTTAACATGCTCACCATTCGTTCTGTTAATAATAGCAAATTGAAACATTTCTAAAAAAAATCAATTTCTTAGATTGAAGAATGTTGTAGCAGTCGTAAAAACTCTTAACACTACAAAACTCCCCAAGCAATTTATAGTTATTCCTCGACTTACGATCGTTCGAGTTACGATTTTTCTGAGATACGATACGTTGCGAGACGACGAAAGCGAAATCTCAAAGAAGGAAAAAGAGCACAAAAACGATAAAGTTCTAATTGAACGATGCAATATCATACATCGCAGTGGCCAATGGATATTTTCCCCAGCTCGACTGCAGCATGTTCATACACCTCAGTCTCCTATTGTAGCTGTAGGTGGTCAGTTACCGTATTCCATATTTGTTTTTCACATTTTCAGCAATACTGAACGTACTTTACTACACAATCAAATAACACTTACCTTTCTTGTTATAAAACATATTCTAACATTTTGACTTATTTTACTACATGTACTTCTCACCTGTAGCATGTTTTTATATTTCATTTATTATTTTCCAATATTATTCAAAGACCTTTCCCAAACATTGTGAAATACGACAATTTGTAAGTTCTATTTGGTCAGTACTTTAACCTTTTGCTTGAATAAATGAGTGTTAGTTACAAAAGGAAGACATGCAATAGCCAATGTGCGAAGTGTCAGAGCATGTTTTATCAACTGGTGTTTAATTGACCTTGCATCTGTTATATACGAAAGACTTGGGTCTAAGGGTAATTTGATTCATTAATTAATGAATAAATAAAAGTTTTGTAACACCGTAGACTTCGTATGACTCTTTCGTAACATTCATTCTCGAATCATACCTTATGTATAGCACGTTACAGCAGGTATATTATTACTCATCCAACACGTAATATCTTTTGATTTCTTTTCTTTGTAATTGGAAAGATTGTGTTAGATTAGTACGATCTCAATCATTGAATCTTACCAAACTTAATATTAAAATTTGTTGTTTTGCAAATATTTTTTAAATTTATTTGGTAAATTGAGTTTGGTTATTAGTCACAAAAATCATTTACGTAAAAATTTGCATTTTGTAATATATATTTAAAATACTTTTGAAGGTACTTGATTAAAAAACGTGGGCGAAAAGTAACTTCCTATTCCCATACGCCTCAGTATTGATTCAGAAAGTCACACCACGTCTATCCACTATTACAAACCCTAGAATTAGTTTTTGCATTATTACATTGAAAACAATAAATTACGAAGAGTACAGGAAAAGAAGAAAAAATGCCCATGTTTCCAAACGTCATGGCAGTCTTCAGAATATTAAATTTATTGGAGTAAATCGAAGAGTTACATTTCAAAATACATTTTACGAGGAACCCCCTTTCGTTGGACAACCCTCCTTCTTTTCCTGTACTAGTCATACTATATGCGGTCATCATGGTCTTTGTAATTTACAAGTTAAACTTGCGAGCATATTGAACATATTGCAAATACTAAATTTAATAACAGTGCTCTTCATAGGTCAAGTGCCAATGTATAATACTTTTGTTCATACTTCTAACTCGAGACTATAACTATACTATTGTGGATCCTATGTAACAATGAATATTTGAGCAATATGAAAGAAAGGAAACATACCTGATAGTCCTTTTAATCTCAGGCAGAAACTGAAGAGTTCTTTTAATGTGAAACCATTAGAAATGTGGTTGATTGGTTGCATGAGTTTTGTCGTTGGTGCCCTTGTGGAATATGCATTCATACTTTGTGGTATTCGGTACAAATGCCTTTCTTGCAAGAAAGAAGATTTAGATCCAGGAAAGATTGTTCTTATTCCTCCAGGATGGAATTCTGTGGTAAGAAAGCGTTTGCAGACAATAGGAAATCCAATGCAAAAGATTCCTAAATAGTACTCCTGTATTGAACTTGAATTGAACTGAATTTCATTTCAAGTCTTTTATCATTTATGGCTCAGCCCGGGGTGGGCTATGTAGAGGATTGGGAAGGTATTGGTTACAGCCTTTCTTAAGGTACCATATCGTCCTTCATATAGTGAATCTCAGGGAAAACTTTGAAAACCTCAGCCATGATGGGTGAACGTTTGGTTTGAACTCACGTGTTTACCCATTGGCGTTCAGAAGCCCGCACCACGATTTCTCTATTGCGCATATAAATTTCTTTTAAGGAATTCACAAGTTATCACAAAAACGAAAATTTAAAGTGTTAAGGGGAAGTTGAATCGGTCATTGTTAAAAGATTGTATGGGTTATGTATTTTGAATGGCACATATCTCTATTTAATAATGATCGATTCAATTGATTTAATCTGCTGGACGTTCTATTCTGCCTGATTCAGAAGGTACTTACAGCCTTGCTCTGGTAAGTTGTTTACTTAAGACGGTGTCTTATTCATGTTTTTGTTTTTTTAATTAAATTAGATAGTAATATCTTCATCTTAGTGCCGTAGACTGTCAGGTCTATCGATTGCATTTTTCGTAGCGAAAAGGAATTTAAAACATAAAAATACTAGTATTAATTAACCCTGACGTTACTAATTCGTTTTTGGGGCGCAGAAACCCAAGGATTTCAAAATTCTTTAAGAGAATTTCGAGATTCTTTTGAGCTATATCGTATTCTTCGTTTGACATTAGAGCTACAATGTAACGCACAGCGTTACCCAGGTTCAAAACCTTACATTTAAGAAATAATATATGAGAAGCGATACAATTAGAACTAACAATGTGGATCTTGAATTATTTAATCAAAGGACATATGGTAGGCGTTTAACAATCTTTGAAACTCAAATGTCGGTAGCTAGAATTTCAAAATTTTCCTTTTGGAATCTGCTGATGTAGAGATCGTCTTGTGAAAGACTTCTTATAATAACATGTAAAAATAAACATCACTAAATATAGTAAATACAACAACACTAAATTTACTTTCTAGCTGGCATATTGGTTTTCCTGGCAGAGAACCTTTGTTACTAATACTGCCAAGAAATTGCGTAGATAGATAGATAGATTGATTGATTGATTCACTGGTTTCCATTCATTTAGGAACAACAGTCATATATTTAGTTCTGGTACTTTAATTTAATTGTGTCTATCTATATAACATACATCTATCTATACAAAACAAGGAGACGATTTACCTTTCTTTTTTAAAATTAGTAAGATCATGTGAACAACAATATTATTATTACATCACTGAGTTAATTTATTTCAATCTATCTTTCGTAGCAGATACCAGTAACGTTCATCAATAAATAGTACGTTCTATTGGCCACGTTTCGAAAAATATCCTTTTCCAAAAAAAATACTTGCACCTGTGATGTAAAAGGAGTTGACTTTAATCTACATAATGTGGCGCCTCAAGTTTTCTTCCACAGAAATTACATGGTTTCAAGAACCTTATCAAATTATAAATGTCAATAATCGTTAAGCCTTGTTGATTCACTATCTTCTTCCTAGTGAAGTAGTAATATAAAATGTTTAGGTAAATAAGATCAGAAGATACTAAATTGCCAATTACCGTTATCACAATTAGCATATCTAGTTACACTTGAATGGGTAGTTAATACGTTAATACATAACTGTGTAAATATATACAGTAAAGGTAATCAAACATAGCGCATTTAATACTTTACATTTTTAGGTACAATTACTATGTCTTAAGATAATAATAATATCATTCGCATATATTGCAGAAACCACTGGGATGCCCTGATACAAAGAGGAAATCTAAATGCCGTATTTGCAGGAAATTTTGTGATTGGATAAAACTTCTGAAGAAACAGGGAATTCTGGATGTTCTATCACTTGTTATATTTCCATCAACTTTCGCTATTATGACTTATATTTACTGGAGTCATTACGTTAATCAAATGAACAATAAGTGGCAAGAGCTTCTGGATGCCTTTGGAGAGAAAAAAGAAGATGAATGAATTAAATACTGAACTATGATTTTTTAATTGAATCGTTGCTCAGTTTACACCGGAGTTATATCCTTGACGTTTTCTAATTATTTGCTTGCTCTTATTGCGTTATAGACGTTCACTTTTGGGAACGTGTCCATGAGTTATAAATCGCTATATTTTGATAAATCCAAGTGCTAAGTTAATTAAAGCTGTGGAACTAAAATATGCTTATTAGCACAACAACAGAGTGTTTACTTTTCTCGGGGTGGAAACTACCTTCATATGTTTATTTTTTGTTACCACAGTGTAAAACACGTTGTAACCACCTTCTACTATATTTATCGAAAGTAATGGAATCCTCTACAAGTCATTGTGTTTGGTAAAGTGTGATATCAAAAGTAGATACTACAAACATTCCTAATAAAACAATTGAACAATGTTATTAACCAAGAATATTTGCAATAAAGTATGACAAGTGATCTTCAGAAAATGGCGATGCTAAATTAAATGGCAAATGCTAAAAATTATGTCAAAGATTTTTATCCCGATGAGAACACTTTTGTTGTACTTGATTATGAGAGTTTTTGAGCCGATAGATTCTTTTTCTTTTAGAGAACTGTTAAAATTGTGTATGTGGTGGGGTGTAACAAACACGGAAGGAATGAAAGGGGATTTACATAAACCATATAAAAGATTGAAAAATGGTTGGTCCACAATTTTGCCTGAATTTTCTAAACACAGAAGTATTGTCAACCTCCCAAGCAATGGAAGTATTTAAAATAGTCAACTTATTCAAAATATTTGAAATATTCAAAATTTTATAATTTAAAATTAATAATCTAAAGTATTTTGTGGAAATGGAAATAAAACCACTCGCCATGTTTGGGTAATGATCAGCAGAATTGTATATTCGCAATAGTGGTCCAATGCAATGAAGTTCATAACGTCAAACGAAAAGTTGTTCACCTCCGAGCAAATAGCCATACTCTTAGGATGGGAACACTACCTTCTACCCCAATTACGAAAGAAAATTCTTCGAAAGCCTAGGTCAGTCCAGCACCTTGCGTATACATCCACAGGCTTGTAGGAAAGACACAAAACAGTATATAAGACCACCTATCCCTCACTCATTCTACTGTGTGGTTCGAAAATTCTGAGCGATGACTCTAACCCAGACTGCTCACGACGCGACGGAAGTATTCTACCAAGTTCGAGTTGTGCCAAGTCTATGAGAGGCTGATCGTTTACAACGCCCACCATCTTCTGCTATTTTCAGGTATGAATATGGAAAATACCCTAAGTTTTACTATTGGTAAGTCTGACAAAGGCTAAGTTAATCCAATATCACACTGGAACAATATTTGCTCTGAATTAAACAAATAGGGTAATTGCTAAATCTGCGCATGATTGTTAAACAAGGTTACATTAAAATCTAATTGATTTTAGAGTCACTTGTAGCATGTTAGACTCCTCTCGCAGCTAAATCTGCTGCTATGAACATCAAAGTTTCCCGTCAATAAACGGTTTTCTTACACGAATTCACAATGTCGCACGCTACGTTCACAGTAACTTGGTAATCTACAGGATGTATCAGGACCAATGAGAGAACGTGAAGAAGTGCTTACTCAAACTAAAACAATAAAATATTTCGCTATGACCAAATGTATAACAAAAAACAAATAATTTTGGTTGCATAACTGTGGGACAAGTGTTTGCAAAATATATCATAAAGAGAGGTTCTTGCGACAATGTGCACATTCGCATTTAGATTAGATATGAATGTAAACAATACTGAATTTTGTTTACTTATTCTGTCGTCTTACGATAAAATCAACTGCCTTGTCAGCCTAATTTAATTCATTTAATTATGTATATAACGCCTCATTATAGCTACATTCAAACTAAAATAAAAGATATTACTTGTTCCAAAAATTGGCAGAACAAAAGAAAGTCTTCTGAAGAAGTCAAATTTGAAAAACAAAGGATGGTTTTAAGTTTATGAATCGAAATACAAAGTATAGGCGCACAAAAAAAAACAATTGAATTTAACTTAAGAAACAAAATTCTTCTCTTCGCTCATAAGCTTAATGTACTATACAAGGTTTCATAGTCAAAAGCTATTTTAGCGCACTACTAACTTAATTATGAGAAAACCCAAACAGTTAATTTAAAGCTAAAGAACAAAATACGTAAGTTACAGTAGTTGTCAAACATAAGCTTCACCATGGTATGTTAAACGTTTGCAATGGAAGTTTCTTTTCAGAGTTTTGAATGTTTAAGTTAACATTTTTGGTGTAGGATTTACTGTAAACATCGTTAGAAACTAAAGATAATCCTTGTCTATTTGTTGAATAGCCAATGTGTCTTCCCCCGTATGTTATTTCATTCCTCCTTAAAAAAGAGACCATCGTTACAACTGAAACTAAAAAAATTGACTTTGTATGAACAGGAACCACTTTACCAAATGATGTTAGTTCTTCCTTTGTTTTAATAAACCTTGTTCAGCTTAAAAGACACTTCCTAGAAAGTAGATTTCATGTCGGTTGAATGATTATAATAAATTATAAAGGGGATCAAACAAGGTACTATAAAATTTAAATTAGCATTTTCTAAATATGCTTTTCAGAGGATTTTCCTTTGCTCACAAATCATAAGATTTTCAGCTAACACAAAGTGTTCCTTTTTAGGAATAAACAAAATCTACAACATAAACAAAGAGCGTTTTGTTTGTCCGTTGTATGTTAACTGAGGGGGTTCTTGTCTCCCTTTATCTCTAGTTCCACTTTACCCCAATAGCTCCCTCATGTAGATAACATATTTCCCACTTTTTGTAAAGACAATAACACGAGGTATGGATGATATCCATGTATTCATTTAAAACGTATTATTGCTCTGAAAATCTGTTATAATGTCCTTAAAAGCGTCACGAAGAAGAAATTAAAAAAAAAAAACTCTAAAAGGACATAGTTCGATTTGTACTAAATGGACTATAAATCAAACCTTTTTCAATCATTAAATCTGCTGGCCTCAAAATGCGTATTTAGATGGTTATCTTGTATCTATTCAACTAACAGAGTTCCATTAATGCTATTTAAAAGCATTAATACATTCGAATGTTCTATATAAAAGTATGGATTGGATCATTAATTACTCTTAAACTAAGTTTTTCTATTAGGAATAGTACATGGCAAACAAAACATTTGCAACGATATTACTCAACTAGGGAGACTAAAAGGTTTTTCTCATGCAACACGATACTCGTTGCTTTAAACATAGAATGGAAACATTAACACGCAATACGCTTCCACACACACTAAAATGTCAAAATAGGTTCCATTCTAAGGTCAGTCGTGATGCTGGTTTACTTTTCAAAAGTTATATCTTTAGTATTTAATTTGGATGTCAAATACTAGATACAATTTAGTTTAAGAATTTATACAGGTATTTACAACGGAGTTAAAAATTAAATTTTGAAGATTCTTTTGTCTAATAGCTATGCTTGCAGTATAAGTGACTGAACATATCGAGAGTATAAATGCAGGTATACGTTTTGTGATAATAAGTGTCGAAGAAGAGACACATGGTTAATCGTTGCTTCAGATGAAATACTCTCAACATATCTGACGTTGTTATACTGGAACTTATGAATATCTGATGGTATGATTGTTTTAACACTGATTCCAAAGGAACGTTACTTAGGGAACTGGAAGAAAACCATTAATGGTCCTTTCAAATTACAGTTGTAACATTATTTACTTCGGTACCTTTTTAAAGTAATATGGTAATGTTTAGCTCCTGAATCGTGTTGCAAG
>JAGDQP010046047.1:0-15106 GCA_022664845.1 Lepisma saccharinum
CATTCCTGTCGTTTATCACACTCCTGTCGCTTTGTGAACTTTTTCACTTTCAAATGATTATGTAATGATCATAAAACTTATCTGAACCATGTTCAACAATGTACTAACAGATTCATTGACCGAAAAAAACATGGAATAGAACCAAAAAGTTCATAAAATGCATGTTATTTCGGAGACTTATGACGGTTTTAAGAATTTATACCACCATTTTGTTTCTGGCCGCCATTTTGAGAAAGCTACTCTTCCAGAGTGGGCAACATGCCTTTTTCTAATGTTGGCACTATATGGAATAATTTAAAGTATGTTGCAGCTACTCCCTTTCAGTGATGATAAAGTTTGCTGAATCTGATAGACTAAATGCAACATAAAAAGAATAACAAACTCAAAGAAAAAGTAACCATTAAACCAACAAGAGGAATGCACAATCAAATCAACAAAGACAACGTTGAACTAAACGAGCTAAATAGTAAGGATATAGTAAGACATGCTACTACAAATAATGAATAATACTTGTCGAAGCAGCCATAGCGAAAAAAAATGGAAAGAATGTTTTAGCTTATTTTCTCACTAAAAACCTTTTCAAAAGGTTTGAATCTTAAATGAGTTTAAGCCAAATTTGTCAATTACGTGGAAGGGGATCTGATACATACCACATGTAAGACAACAAACGTTTCTAAAAAAACTCAGGACATGATAGTAAGCAAATAGATCTCCTATACACCGTGATTTAAGTTGGATTCGTTTTGGAGATACAGGGGAGGTATGTTTTAATCTAAAAGCTACTCTTTACAATGTTAAATACTGTGAATAGTTTGTGATAAAGCAGAAACGATGTATAAAAGTAAAATGTACTCTCATTAGGGATTCTGCCAGGATTTTCAGTTCGGTGGTACTCGAGAATTTGAGGGTGACTCCCGCCTTAGTCTGGCGGAATTACTGACTTTCAGGGATTTTTTTCAACCAACACGGTGGTTATTAAGACTGAAAATGTGATAATGGTTTGTCAGTGTTGCCAGCCTAGTATAACCTTCATTTCTTCCCAAGAAAACTACGAGGGCTAGTGAAAGTATGCCACATTTCAATCTTCGTTAATGGTAATACGTCATTTTCAACAATTTTAACGATTTGTTTCATAAATTGTACAATTAGAGTTATCAATCAACTTCGTTAATTTGTTTTCAATTTGATTTATATTTGTTTGTTGATATTTTGAAATTGAAATTTATTTTAAGGTTTTTAGATAACTTTGGCTCAGGCCATATGGCTGATGATGGAATGAATTGGTAGAATGAAGAAACGGGAGTACCCCGACAAAACCTACTCGCACGATGTTTGTCCACCACACAGCCCACAGGGCATTAGCTCGTATCGAACCGACGAACCCAAGCAACGGTGGATTATGATTTTTAAGGCCCATGACTTTTGACGTTAATTGGATATTCAGAAAATATAGGGAATAACGTATTTTGAGACACTTTTGCATTGAACAGACTAGTAAATTCAACTAAATTCTAATTGTAACTAAATTGAAGGGTCATCAAAGTAGCACAGGACACTCGTTACTTTCTGCCGCCCTTCGTATGCGTCATATTCTATCCTTGATAGACTTGTAGGATACATACGAAGCACATTTGCCCCATAGCGTACACCTTTTTCGTTTTCTGGCAGGTGAATTATAATGCAACATTTTAGTGGTCTCGTGTACTTGTTTATGTGAAAAATTATATTTGAATTTAACTGATGGCCTTTACGCAATTTGACTGATGACAATTTCATTTAAATAACATTACAATTAGGTGAAACTGAAATACAGAGCGATAAGATCTCATCCTTATTTCAGGGACACCACACATGGTATATTAATTCACGTGAAACTGAAGATTCTCTGTAGTGACAAAAACTGCTGCTAAAAAAAATATGTTTGATGTCAAATAGGTAGGGCCGGTCTCAGAGTCTCATATTTCCCTTCGTATTCATGCTTAAGTTGATTTCTGATTTTCATCCTTATCGAGCACAGATTGTAAGGATGGGAACAATTTAGGTGGAATCCGAACCATGTTGAAATTTGGATCCGGTGCAGAGCTCACGGACTACGGAGAACTTGCAATGCCACTTGTTACAAAAGCGGTCTTTCCCAAACCAACCCATCTGCCTCCATGGTAGCTGGATTTGAAGATTTCTTCACAAATGCGGCAATTACGTTTCGTCTCGGGATCATTAGAAGGTGGGGATACGTGACTGAACTGAAGTGTACTCTTTACCGTCTTTGTTATGTTTGGAACATCTAAAGCGTAACAATGTAAAAAGAATCAACTAATTCCGTAGCAACTATAAAGAACATGCGTTCTTCTTTCAGTTTTATTTTATATTTGTCAACTTAGGATAATTTGGTACTGTCAAATACATTGCTTTCAACGTAACTTCAAAGTTTAAGGATTATTTTTAAAACGAATATCTTCAACCTTGCAATTAGTAAATTAATGATTTTGTGACACAGTTGTGCTTTCAACATTAATTAAGATTTAATGACGCTTGTTTTCATAGCAATGCTTTTAAAATGAATTTGGAATTTCAAGATATGCGCTATTAAACTTGTGATATGAACAAGTATGTTCTTCTGTAGTAGAAGTAATTTTGTATCAGAATATTCTCTGCAAGATATTTTACCAAAACGCATTGAGATATAACAATAAATACTAATTGTTAGATAGTAGCAATCTTTTTCGTGCCTGCTTCATATGTATTCACAGAATATTAAATATTTTGGTGAACCTTTCAGCAAGTTATGAGTAATTTGGCATTACAAAACAAAATGTTTCAGTGACATCTTCTAAAAAAACTGGAAACTAAAACAATGTAGTTGCAGAGAGAGAGAGAGAATTTTCTGTTTTGGAAAGGATGGTATCGAAAATATTGCTCAACTGTTGTTGCAAATATCATCACCAGTTATTTTCAATATAGCAGATGTCCTCAGCACGGATTGCATACGGAATACTGGCAATGAATGCCCTAAAGAATATCGATGTATAGAAAGATAAAAATATATTTGGAAGAATAAGGAGAAATAAAGTTGCTTTAAAGTTTAATTTTGGTCTTTTTATTAATCTGTTACAGAGTTTGACTCATTGTATCACTTAGCAGATCGATAAAACTTTTAGTGGATATGCATGATACCACGCCCTGGAATTACACGATTTAAACACGTTAATACGTACTTAATAGTCAAACACACGGTATAATGGGCATTCAAAGAAATTGATAATCACAAATTAAAGAATTCCTCACACCAAACGAAATACTTTTGAAGGAACACAAATCATGTGTAACTTGCAAGCTAGGTATTATCAAAAAGACGTTATATCTCGGCAAATAACCACGTCAGACTGTCGACTCGTCAAATCGCTAACCAAGTTGTATAGATTTAATACATTTGGCTGAGGCTAGTAATCGAATATGGTAATCGCGTAGAGGATGTTTCTACTCAAGTCTATTGGTCTATATTATTTTGACACTGAAATTCTGACGTAGGGTGATTCTCTAAACGCTGTGGTCGATCTTGTTCAAATATTATCTATGGCTAAAATTTAAATTGTGATGTGAAAAGACGACCTATCATTTGTCAAGATATTACGACATTTTTTAAGATGACACGTTCTCATTTGCTGACTGTAGCACTCAAACTACGCATGCTCCCGCACTCTATAAAGCGAGCAACGTTTTTATCGTCTCCGTCCGAAGAATTCCCCTTTCAATTTATAAACACAACCTTGCAAACACACTACATAAACAATTTCCCCTTGCATGGTGTTTAAGCAAGGAACGAATTATATAAGAGAAGCACAAATAAGCGTATAATAAATCAGTATAAAAATCCCTTCGGAGTAAAGAGAAGAGCGAAGCAAGCATTCTACTCACAAAAGAAGTGATATCCATTTTGCGAGTGACTTCGTTCGTATCACTATGGTGGAACTGTTTCCCTTGTAATAAAATAATAAATTAAGATATTTAGTATCCTCCCTTCTGCCATAGTGACACAATCAAGGTCACTTGCAAAATTGATATCAATTATTTTGTTAGTGTAATTCTTGCGTCACTCTTCCGTTTACTCCGAAGTTTTTTTTGTACTGATATCATTTCTTTTGTAAGGCTGCCTATTGAAAAAAGTTCATAGTCTTCATACAAAAGGTCGATTTTAGACTATGGCAGGCACCGTATCTCGAAAACGGTTACTACTATTTAAAAAAATTCATTCAGCAGGCCTACAGGCTGAGGTAGATTTTGGAGTGTTTTTGATTGAATTTATTGGGGTAAGTGCAGAATAAAACACATTAAGTAAGTATACTTTTATCATTTTATTTTCATTATAAAATTATGAGTACGGTAACTAATTATCCTCATAGGTGAACTAATTACCATGCAAACTTTTTGTTATCAGAACTGAATGCAGTGATATTCCAATTGAAATTAATAAGCCCAATGAAACCGGCCACCTTATATGCCCCTAACGAAATATGAGTGCTATCCAGAAATTAGTTATTGATTTATAGATTAATCATCCAGAGCTTTTCAACGTTACCCCACAAGACATGATTTTAATAATTTCGAATTTCCACCTCCACCCTCACTCGTATCCCCACAGCCCCTGAATTGTTGGTGTCACAGTAAACTTGTTAGTTCATAAATTTTGAACCCCTTCAAAGAATTTGACGTGTTATACACCGTTTGAAAGTATTGACGCGTAGATTATGATCACGAAGTTTTGGCCACCTATATGGTCTGGTGTCAGTGCTATCATTAGAACTGTTAAATTCTGATTTTTTTTCCAACTGCTCCAGGGAGGTCCTACGAACCCAACTTTTCTTCTGTGTCAGTATAGCAAAGAGCTTTCAAATGCAAGTTCAATATCAAAATCGGTCCTTCAGCTTGCTAGATCCGAAACTAGCTGTATACACAGAGTGCCGCTAACAGAGTTAATCGTCAGCCTCACTCGAAGAACTACCGTTCTTCATGAAAACTTGAGGTCGACCCTATGACAACGTACTGAAATGTATTTAGCGAGAAACTACCGTTAAGAAAGCATGTAGTGTTAATTTTCCCATAGGAATAGTTATCGAAAGCGAAGACAAAGGAAATATTGGAAAGGCGAATGGAATATATCTAATTTTAGTGACATGTATTTAGTATATTAATACGTTGCAGAATGGTTGTGGAGTCAACTGATAAATAACGTCTGAGTACTTTGAACTGAAATCTGAAGTCAGTTTCTCCGTTACTGCTTTCGCTGGGCAGCTGCTAGTTCGCGTAGCAGACTGTATGCATGTAGTTCAGAAGTATCATAAAGTGCCACCAGATTGCTGATAGCCGTGGACAAGTCAGAGCCAACCTTCCGAAAAGAGCATAAACAAATCCAAATTACTCGAGTGGTGAATTCAGGAGTGCCGTGGCGATAAAGTCCCCCGAGGAGCATTTGCTGGATTTCCCTCCTATATTCAGGAAAATTTTATCAACATCACACTAAAGATATTTCCAACCTTTGCACGACTGCTTCCCACATAATTATCTAGAGATCATTTTTAAAATGTATTAACTTAATTGAAAAAGACATGTTTCAAAAACAACTCTTGTTATAGACAGATCATTGGGGATATCGAAAACCGAACCCCTGCACGGAGAAAAATTTTCCTATTATTTAAAGACGTAACCTCCTTAAATCCGTAGGTTCCCTCCTGCAATACTGAGTTGGCGAGGATAGTATGACGGACGTAGCAAACAGCATTACCGAGCATGTGTAGTGTTAACTGCTGTTTGCTCCTGCCTGGCATGCTAATTGCAGACGCCAGCTCATGACGTCATGAAGTTATTTGCACTCACATGCCAGTACGTAGCCACCGTCCTGCCTGCCTGTAAGGAAACCCAGGCTCATAATGAGGGCTGCTCCTTACGTACTGGCCGTCCAGCTGTCGTGGTTGTAGGTTCCCTCCTGCTTGGCAGGACGGTCCCTACCACGTATACACGAGTTACCTCCAGAATGTATAGATGTATCAGACGGAAAGAATGGATGATGAACCTGTATCGGAAGGTCATAGCATGGTACTTCCTTCTGCTTCTCCATACGTTGAAATTAATAACTTCATTCTAAAGCAAAATGCCCCGAGAAGTAAACTGCAGATATTCGAAATTTAAGTATTTTATTCCTTCATAAACCAGACGTTAAATCCGCTTAGTGTTAGTATCTGCATACTTCTTGTCTTATAAAGTATTATACAATAACTGATTGCGCACAATTGGCTTTTAGGTATGAGCGGTAACATAAATGCATTAAGAAAACTTTAAATTATCACATATATTAATAATATTAATCGCTTTGCCTTTCGTGTTTGCTTTTAAACAGATCTCCCACGCACATTAATTATAGCTTTATCTTCTGGTTATAAACAAAACTGTGCTTCCATCTCGCGAGCTACTTGCAACACATTAAACATTTCGCAACACACTTAACCTTCTCCTGCTAGACTGTGTCTTCTGCTGTATTTGCATGTAAACGTTCCCAATGTTGCTACAAGCAGTGTCCTGAAAATCATGTGTTTCCAGCATCTATAGTGTTACTGCAGGCGGCTCCTGCTATTCCGTAGGAAATTGCCGTCTGTGATGTATATACTGACTTCTCCTTCTTTTATTCTTGGCAGGAGGTTCCATCTTGATTGCCTGTGTTCCTATATGACGTCACTTTATTCATTTTACATGTTGGCAGGATATTCCGTCCTGCCAAAAATTGTAGCATGGAGAAACAACAGGAGGACGTAGGAAACATACGTAATAAAGACTTTTTCCACTTGACATTACTTGTAATGCACGCACCACTAATCGCCAATTTTATTGAACGTGGGTTACTTACGTATTACGTATGGTCCGTACGTATTAACGTACGCAACCTACGTAATACTGCAAATGTTACATTTACATTATTGGGAATGTAAGCGTTTTTCTCAGTGTGAAATTATGTTAACACCGTCATTCTCTTGTGTGTAAGGGCCAGATATGTTTAATTGGGTCGATGCGCACTTGAAAGTTTCTGCAGGAAACACTTGTGCGCTTTAGCGTTCAAAAAAATGTCTCAGAAGATATTCTGAACCTCAAATAACTTATACCCGTATGTGCTGGTTTTGCAAGTGTTTGTTAGCTTAAGTACTTGTTGCCACAATGATTTTCACTTCGTAGCATGGCATATGGCCACTTGTCTTTCGTTGCCATTTTTATTCTCTTTTCTGGATTTCTAGAGTAATTGAGTCCAAGATTCTAACAGATAAGAGCGCTTAAGGATACGATATCCAATGCCAGCTATGTCCTACACGAAGTGAATTTCTTTATTTTTAGTATTTTGCTGTTATTCATATTTTCTTTCAAAATATTGTCTTAGGCCTAGTACTCATTTGCAGGCATTTGTCCGCAACAATTGTCTGCCATGGACAGGTGTCTCTGAGAAGTTTGGGCAGACAATTGTCTGCCAGTAAAAAAAAATCAGCGCCCACTTTTAAGTCTTGTTCTGGTGTGAGATCATGATAGAAGCAGCAGCTTTCGCGGACGTTTGCGGTAGCTTTTTTTTCTTTTCCCTTACATTTACGCCACTGATACTTGGAAGTCAAATTTACTACTAAAATATTTTTCTATGTATCCTCCAACAACATACAAGAATCTATAGTTTACACTTGCTTAGTTACGGAGAAAATATATAATATGTAAATTAAGACAAACCTTGAATTTACAAGAATTTGTTTTTGTGAAAATCATTGGTACATTGTAAGAATAAGACACTACATGCATGATTGAAATATAATCAAATTTCTGAAACAATGGTTTGCTTTTCGCAAGTACCTTTCTCTTAGTGCTATAGGCATATTTGAAAAAAAAAATTGACTGGCACCAGTTTTAGAATTCTTTAAAAAATAATAGAAATTGTCCATATATATAAAATATGGAAACTCCTATGACTAAAAATTATAAAGTTGTATAATTTGCTATTTATACAATTAATTGAAAATACACAAGAATTATGAAATGTAATAATAATTGATAAATCAGTTTAAGCAAAGAAACGTAGAGTGATGCATGATAAATAATACATACATTACATAATATACCATAATTAGATTACAATAATTATAAGAATTTAAGTAAGTGAAATTGTCTTTGCAAGCAAGTAATAATGAAGTAAGTATGATTAGACAACCTTTTTTCAGTATATAACGCTGTGTAAAGAAAGCAGTTTGAAATAATTCTTGAACGAATGTATCCTACATAATTTTATAGAAGACATCCTACATTTTTATAGATGTACATCTATTCACACTTTTCATAGTTAGTAATAAGGTTGTCCATTAAACAATTCCATTAAGGTTGTTTGTTTAATCAGACAAACCACATCAAATTAAATTGTGAGTTGCTTCTTGAGGCTTCCGACAGTTCTTGAATTCATTGAAATCCTCAGGCACGTTATTAAGGCCACTTATATTAAAGGCAAAATAGCGTTATTTTGCGTTTTGATCTTAATTACGACAAAAGTACTATCAATAGCGCAAAACGCAAGATAAATATTTCAGTAGACTGCTATCTAGGAATTATAACAAACAAAGAATCTGTTATAATTCTTTTTGATAGAATAGAATTTGTTTCTATTTGATAGAATAGATATTGTTATAATTATATTCTATTCGTCATGTCTACTTGTTGCCGGGATGCAATACAATTTCCGAAATTCTGTAGATTTGTAGTTCCGGGATTATGGGGGAAATCACAAGGGAGAGGGGCGAGAGTTTTGGAAAACTGTATCTCTAGTAGTGGTCTAATAACTGGCCAAAATTCAGCTTTTCCCTAATTATTCCCAACATCAAACCTTATTTCCTGGGCTAAATAGAAAATTATGTAAAAAATTGAAAAATATGAAATTCCATCTTCTTTCTCTTCTAAACGTAGACAAATACATGCATAATTTCTAATAGGCTGTTATTCACCAAATAAAACAAGGTATGTTTCATATTACATTGTTAAATTTTCTCTAAACATTTAAGTAACTCAGGAAAAGTTTAATAAAATGTATGCTGCAACTAGCAAACATATTGGATTTTGACCCTTAGGAACACTTTTTTTGTACTAACATTTCTAGTGTGAATCAGGGAGGGTTGAGGGTTATGCAAATAATAGTTTGATTTAGTCCTTGTGGAGGGACCATACGGGGGTACTCTATCTTCCCTACTATATTGCGTCAAGTAATTTTTAAAAAGAAATACAGTCTTATCTTTTCCAATGGGATATTTTCCATTCACCATCCATCGCTAGGATCGGTAGTATCTGCAACGGCAGATTTGTATGCCTCACTAGTGCATTAGTATCTGAAAACGAGTGACGTTTCTATCCAAATGCTAACTTCAAGCTCCCGCAACAATAATCTAAGTGATAAACAAATTTGAACGAATTTCCAACCCTGTGGTTGAGAAAGCAGACGAAAGAACGAGATCATTTACAGACGAGATGGAAGATTTGCGAATGCCACACTTGTATTTTGTACATTCATTTTGTACATATCGAAGCATGAACGTCAGAAATTGATATTTAAACTGCAGAGCCGTTGTGAGGTATTTCTACGCCCGAGGAATATGTATAAAATGTGACCTTCCTCCATTTTTATGGGAATTTTATTTACTTTAATTTTAATATATTGTATAGAAATTGAAATAAATATCCGTAAACTTTATCCGCAAGCATATATTTATGTAAGTTTTTATTTTTCATTTTCTGCTTGTACTTGGCTCGATAGGAGCCACATTTGGAGTTAAAGTGGACTTAGACGCTGCAGAAGAAGGTAAATTTCTTCTAAAACTGGTATGTACCTAGGAGGAGCAAATCACTATCTTGAACGACATTTCTGTTGCAGAGCCAAACACCAGTTATTTATTCTAATATGAAATTTACAGGTGCTGGATACTCCACTTAATTGAGTTTCAATGATATGTTAAACAGTTTGAGTCTTATTAAAATGGCCATCATACTTTGTTAATCTTATCCAGAATTCACATTTGGAATTCTGATGACAAATAGCATTGAGTATAAAGGCTCGTTCTAACTCACATCAATGAATTTTAAATTTTACGAATGTTGCTTAGTGTTTAAAAAGTATATCGTCAACCCTACATTTTCCTAAATATCGATCGTTACAAATCTTTGCTTCTCTAATGTCAATGATTGTATTGAATTCGCTCTAAAACTCAATTCATGAGGATCCCCATGCATTAGTGAACGATAGAGTTAACAAATTAAGCCAAGCAGAGCCGAATCTGGATTCGATACCAGTGGTTCTGACCGCTTCCAACGACTACTAAGTGAGTGTAATACCAAGAACAATCATTCGTTCATAAGATTTTCAACCAAAGTAAGTAGCCAGCTCACAATATTATTAAGATGGCGTCAAAAATGTCTGTTTAAGGTTTGGGTTGAAACAACTGAAATAAAAAATATCGTTAAACAAAATCTTAAATTTTGTCACGAAATATAGAATAATACACAGTTAAAGAAAAAATAAATTATTTCAGAATCAAATCTGGAAGATGAGTTTATCTTTAAAGGTAACTAACTGATGTAGGTTTTTATTGATGAATTTTTTATTTTCTTTATCTACAGTAGTAGTAGTAGTAGGTTAACTATTAAGACATCATCATGTGATTAATGGTATAGTACAGCCGCAACCTTAAAACAGCAACCTATTTGATCTACTTTAAATGGCATGTAATCAAACATCAACCTTCCCTCAATCATAGTTGTACTTTATTCTGCACTTACAGCTGTTTAAATCCTGTATTTGACATCAGTAGTAAATCCACAGGAGTTAACAAATACATTTCTACAAAACTTCATCTCATCTTCGATATATGGTAGTCGACATTACGTTTTGTAAAATAAGATTTTCTTTACCTTTCTTCATAATAAACAATCAATGTTTAACTTTTTCCACGGACAACTTAAAGGAAAGAACATTATCCCATTGCTTAACTTCTTATCAATCATGTCGACTTGTTAAACTTGACAACGATTAGAAACAAAACACATTCTCCTAAGTGTGTCCAAATCTGAAAATCTAATTTAACACTTTCATACCTTAAAAAAAACACCACACATCAGTAATATTATTCATTGGAAAATTCAAATTAATAAATAAAAGAGAAAATTCGTCAAAAAGTAATAATCACCAAAGCATGTGTATTAGAAATACTATGTGAATGCAATTTTAAATATAGCGTCGACCCGTGTAAAACAGATTTTCAGGAATGTTAATGGCTTGTGTCTCCCCATATGTGCTCCGTAACAAGGACTTTGCTAATATCATCGTTCCTTCCAGACGGCGAAAATCAGGCTCAGAACGTTAAACGGAACAATACTTTTGATTAGTAGAAAGAGGATTATTAGGTATATACGTTCATTTCTCTTGTGTCGAAAGTCCTATACATACTCGGTAGAACTGGCGAACGTAAGGTTGTAATGTAATCTGTGATGTTTTGTTCACATAAAAATGCATGATTCTACTGTTAATGTCTAAAACACATATCTCTTGTCACAGAACATGAAGTGTATATACACGTATCTATCCTTGTTAGCTGCACAATGGCAGCGTCAGATCAGGGTCAGTTACTTCAAGGTTCGAAGTGATTATTCCAGTGGCAAGTTAATTAGTGTACGGTACCAGTTTCCCCGCCAGCCGACCAGAAAGAGAAAACAAAGACAGACAGCAATGTACTCAACGAGGAAATGAAATTTGGGAGGATATTTTCTTTTTCGTATCCGTTCTCATTGGGTTGAGGTAACACATTCAGGAATTTTATCGGGCGGGATTTTAACTACATGATTTTACATTCGCCACCCTCCAAAGTTCACATAATTACGCCTCAGCTTTTCTTTTTCTAAATCCGCTTGGTGCCGTGAAACCTTTCCTCGTTCCTTCAGTTAAGAAATCTTTTGTATCTATAACTCTGTTACAAGTTTACGCAAATATTTAAAAAAGTGTAAGAGTAAGTGAAATAGAAAAATGAGTCAAATATTTTTACCATGTACTTAGACAAATACATAGTTTAAATATTTAAAATATAATAATTCCATTTATGGTTCAGATGACAAGATCAAATAAATAATTTCAAAATATGTTGCTTACCAATTTATTAAGATATAAAAGTCCTGATCAAGATATCATTAATTTGTTCATAGCAATGCAAAGCTTTATATATATACAGGGCACGTAATAATTATATTATGAAAATTGAGGTTGATAAGACAGGTCCAATGCAAGTATTTTTAATATAGGTTCCATGGGTTTCTGAAACCTCGTTTTAGACACACAGAGTTTCCAACTTGGAGCGCAAACTCGACGCGTTAACATTGGGACGAAAACGATTAAGTCTCAATAAATAAGAAACAACGCCATAGGCAGTGGATAAATGGTGCCCAGTGCACATTAGTATCCATTAGATCCTCGTCAAGTCAAGGAAGAAACGTAACTTTTCTAGTAATTAGCAACACAAGGGTAGAATTCACGAAACACAGGAAAAACATGCTGGAAAATGGTAACTTCTGTTTTATGTAAAATGTTATGGCAGTTATAGAAAAGTTTCGGAAACAAAAAGTGTAGAATAGAGTAACTGTTCACGTCACTCTGAAAGCAGAATACGAATCACATAAATACTTCAATAATATAAAGTTTTGTTGAGGATGGGCATAGGTGATAGTGCTCTTACCTTCCATACAAATAATTTCATCTTCAATATAAAATTTTGGAGTAAATTTACTAAAGTAAACAGGCTCATTATTGAAGAGACAAGGTTGTTGATTGGGATGACAGTTTTCCCTGGATTTTTTTTCTCAATCTCACTAGTGAAATGATGGGATAGCACCTTTAATAGAAAGTTTGGCAATTCTCTACTTGTTTCCCAGATTATAGACTTGCCTTGGCAATGTATCCTGTCAAGATTTGGACTAAGTTAATACTTACAAGTAAATAGATAAAGGCTAGAAACCAAATAAATTCAATGAATCTCCGTTGGGCGAGAACCATACTCTTTCTTTCTGTGCTCGTAGTTACGGTTTCAAGTTTCTTGGAAGTCCATGACATGGAGTCCATGCTCAAAATTAAACACGTTTACGCTTAAGGATAAGTGAATCGTCTAGTTCAACAGGCAAGGGAGTACATAACTGGTCCAGCCTAGTTATAGCATTAGGATGTATTGTTTTTGTCACGAAAAGAGGAGTCGATGAGAATAAATACTATTCCTTATGTAATCAGTAAAGTTGTTTACCAGTCCATAGAGTGGAACAGTTCTCTACACTCTTTCCAATTCAACATAATTTAGAAACAAATCGAGCTAATCGAGCGTCTTCAAGTAGATACAGTTTCAAATGGTAATGTTTGAATTTTTATTCGCCTGATGAATCTCAATTGGATCGAATGAAATATTGTGTACATATACATACATACGTGTATTCACACTTGGTTTACATTATAATTTATACATAATGTCCGTAATATACATTGCTACATTGCATGTTCATTGAAGGAAAGTGTTCAATTTATTCTTTTCAAACATTTCCTGTGTTTCTTTATATTTTTACCTTTTATTTATTTCATGTGTTGATCTATATACTAGATAACAAATATTATTAGTAATATGTTTGCGCAATAATTGGGAGCATGGAAGTTTTAATGAGGAGGAAACGAGGAGGATTATTGAAGAGATGCCTGTAAATAGAAATATTAAATTATATAATTAACCAATTACTCTTCGAATTGTAAAACAAAATCCGTTTCCCATTTGTCTTTAACCTGAGAGTGATCCCATTTCAATAATAAGTTACAGTGACTAAAAATGTTCAGTGTACTCTAGCGATAGATTTAAAAAACTAAAGAAAAAAGCTTTTTAAGACATACATTTCTTAAACAATTCGTACTGAAAAGTAAAAAAAAATGTTTATGCTTGAAGAAAAAGAAAAGCATGAAGCGCTCACTGAAAAATTTTTAAAGTGACTTTATATGAGAACGCGTCCCATGATTTTCTTTTTAGTCATACATAAACAAAAGTATTTTTTTTTTACTTTTAGTACGAATTGTTCAAGAAAACAGTGTCTTTAAAAAGTGTTTAACTAATTCTTTACTTTAATACTAAAGTGTTCTGTATCCAGCTAAAGATTACAGCGTTGCAGGCTAGTATTTGTGGTTAATATTTTTAAAAAAATATTAAATATACCTCTAAATATATAAATATGTGAAAGTAACAATGGAATATTGTATTGTCACCCGAATACGTCGCTGTGCAAATTTTCATCATTATATTATATGACTTCGGGAAATGAGTTATATTAACGTTGCAAAATTTGAGGACACCGCGAACAATTGTGATCTAAATAAAAGAATATAAAAAAGGAGAGAGAGGAATGAAACAAAGTTTCTAAAGGAATATTTTTGTGTTTCTATATATATATATTCAGTGGCGACGCGTGACATAAACAAGTGGGTAGACAACGTAAAAACTTTAGGGAAATCAAAAGTAAAAGAAAACAGTAATTATATTTTTTCCTGAAAATATATCATAAAATTGAAAAACAAAATTTACAAAATATGTTTCTGCTTACCTCAACTGTACAACTGTACAACTTGCTTACCTCAGTTAACTTCAAGCGTATAAATTCAAAGCATGCACCCTGTAGTCAAATAATTACATCGCGGACTTCGAAAAACGCTCGAGAGGGGGCGTGAGTTCGAGCCTCATCTACGCAACTAGGCAAATGAAATAATGAGACCTTCGATAGGAATTTCATTCCTCCACGGAAATAGCAAAGTTAAAAACACCAGGAATCGAAAGTTTGAAAGTTCCGAACTCCCACTTTCATCTCGGCAATGTCATCAGTTTTTCTCTGTAATCACGGACCCTACTACTCGTAAAGAATGAACCCGAACAACTTGATTTGCGCGAGAATTTCATGTTCACGACCGCAGATGTTATTGTGCATTTTGTAGCAGCAGCCAGTTCAAAATACTTTAGCCCAACAGCATAAGTTCAGTAATCTTTCATTTCAT
>JAGDQP010046048.1:0-15425 GCA_022664845.1 Lepisma saccharinum
TATCACTAAGAATTGTGTCAAAATAAACATAGAATAACTGTATGTAAACAGTTTCACTTTCCAGGCTCTCTATTCTGATTGATAACAATGAAAGTTCTTGTCACTGGGGAACACTCGGTTATTAAGAGAAAATATTTCAAATGTTAATTTCACATTAGCTCAGAACACGAATATCGTCTTTTCAGATCTATATTTCATTCACGTTTTGAAGAGATTTGTCAAATATGTATTGTTTGAACTTGACATTTTCATACTCGAGTGAGTTTTATAGTTTTCTCGTACTGTACATAAAAGAAATAGTACACGACAACGTTGAACTATTTATTGCTTTACCAATGTCTTTGATTCCAACATTAAACTGTTCAATTCGTAAAATATAATATTATGTTAAATGTGAAAAGTCAGTGTTATGAAAGCAAACGTATTCTTCCACAATCACAATACAGCTGAATGGAAACAGCCGTTAGTACCATGTATGAGCATAAAACAAATTGTTCAAAGAATGGAAGGACAATGATATTGAACAAGACAATTTCACTATTCTCACATTTTTCAACAGAAAGTTCCTTAACGTTAGTTTACATAAGGTCTGTACAGAATTAATTTTCGACAAAAATTCATGTCCCTAGGGTATCGCTGGCTACTTAAAGTTTAATCCTAAATAAGTACTAACATATATGAAAGAAAAACATGTTGACACTGTTAAGTTGTTTACTACCTTCAATGCATAAAGCAATAAAAAGCGATAAAAATAGCACGGTATTATATTCAGAATTTATTATATTAAGTTCAGAATTTACCAGAAAATTCAGCTTACCTCGTTCCGTTCCGTAAACAGAGCAGAATGGTGTATTGTATAGTATTCGTTATATGGCACATGTAGCTCGCAGGATTGGAATGTTTAAAACAAAATGTTTTTAACCTTTTGTTTAAAATGTTTCGAGTATTTTTAACCTTTTGTTTAAAATATTTTGAGCATTTGTTTTAAACGATGTTTTTATGCAGTGCTTAAAACATTTCAATTTTATATTTTTCTTTGAAAGAATTATATTATTTTTAAGGCTACGAGAGTATTATTTTGGTTTTATATTTACCAATGAAATATATGCAATTTGTCCTGTGTGAAAACTAGTTTCCAAAATAACCAGTATTAATTTGCTATCGATAACATGAAACATATTTCAATTCTTCCTTTCCCTATTTGTTGTGAGAAACTGTCAGGAAAAGAACAACTTCATGGGCAGGGGTGGAATGGAGGGTATACGCGGGTACACGCCGTGTACCCACCTAAATTTATAAATCACAGCGTGTACCCACCTCAGTGCATAAATATAAAGGAACGTGTTCCCAAATCCGCATTTTTATTGAGCAGCGTGTACCCCCCAAAAATCTTACCATTCCAGCCCTGTTCATGGGTATGTAGTTACTTCTATGATTACATTGCTCGATCTCTTTTTTTATGTTTATGAGGAAACGGACAGTAGTGAGTGTGCACATTTCTTATTCGGTATTTGGAATGTTAGTAGGGGTGCCAGGAGAACCCCACGTGAACCATCCTCCCCCTTATCCATCGGGACATTTTTTTTCTATTCTTTAGAGTCTAAATAAAATTTATGGCGATGCTCTCAAAAATGAAAACTGGTTTTAGACCACCATGGCTGCCATTTTTTGGTCGAAAATTGGCCAATAGGCTATTTGTCAGAATTATTTTCTATTCATCGAAAAGCTATTTTTCAAAATTACTTTTTATGAGGCCCCACGTACACCCCTGATTCATCGGGACCAATTTTATATTTTTCCTTATTGTCTAAATCAAATTTATAGCCATGTTCCCACAAAATAAAACCAGTTTAACACATGATGGCGGGCAATTTTGGTGGAAAACTGGGCAAAAGAATATTTTCCATGGCGGAAAAATTGGTCAATTTTCTTTCTTTTCTTAAATAAGCACTTGAGTTGAAATAAAATATTAAAACGCACTTGAACTTCAAAACTGTCACAGTGTCTTCACCTTTACGATAAAAGCTCACCAAAATTGGGAGCCTGGGGAAAATGTATAAAGTAGATTGTGTGGGATATTAAATGAAAGGATTTTTCCTACTGCATATAAACTTGAATTATATTCTTCAGAAAAATTAAGGATTCGAAATTTATAGCAAAGTTTTCACAAAATTGAGACTGCTTATAACCATTTTCAACAGAAAATGGGTCAAAAACTCTTTCTTAAAGAAAAAGAGTTTTCTACGTTAAAGAAAATAGCCCTTAGGTTGAAGGAGAAAAACTCACTAAAACTTCAAAACCGGCACAGCGTTACTGGTTTTTGGCCCAAAGAAATGGCAATTTGCGATAGTGGCTCCTAAAAATTAGGAACCTCTTAGCCTGGAAAAGGAGTGGCGAATCTCGAGGCCTGAAAGATGAAGTTTCTGAGTAGGTCATATGAGGTATCAAATAAATGGATTTCCGACAGAATATGAATATGAATTACTCTATTTAGAGAAAGATTTTAGGGATTCCAAATTTATAGCAAAAATGAAACTGCTTAGAAAGAAAAATGGTCACCATTTTTTGTTTTTATTTTAGCGTTTCATTTTAGTATAAATATTGAATCCTCAAAATCCTTTTCTGAAAAAAAAAAAATCATATTCGTATTCAGTCGGAAAAATCCTTTCATTTTATGCCTCATAATATGACACAATTAAGAATATCTTCATTTTTCAGAGCCTCCCTTTTCTGGCCTCCAGGTTTCCAATTTCGGGGGAGGGTAGTGATATAATTACCATGCCTTTAGGCCAAAATAAGTAACGAAGTACCTGTTTTCAAGTCAGATTTTTAGTTTTATGTCTCAACGTGAAGGTTTCTTTTCTTTTTTAAAAAAAAGTCTAAAAAAGGTCTTTGACAAATTTTCATCCAAAAATTAACACCAATTTAAATTTTGGTATCCCTAAAATCCCCTTTTAAAAAAATAATTCATATTGATAATAAGTCCGAAAATTATTTCAGTTGATTCTTCATGCAATTTACTTTATAAACTTCCATTTTTCTGTTCAAAAGTGTTCAGACTCCCAATTTTGGGGGGCGTTTATCATATAATTGCTATTTCTGTGGACCAATGCAATAACACAGTGCCGAATATGAAATTTAAGCGAAGTTTTAAATATTTTTCTCAAAACTCTAAAAGAGAAGCAAAGTAAACTACACCTTGGGCAAATTTTGCACAACAATGGCCAATATTTGGTAAAAAGTCAATTTTATGTTTCGGGGGAACATTACTATAAGTTTTATTTATATCATAAAAAATAATACAAAATTGGTGACGAAAGATCAGGCGGTGTACGTGGCGGTACATTGAAATATATTGAAAAAAATATACTTTTGAGAAATTATCGACCAAAATGGATGCAATTATGGTCTAAAACCAGTTTCATTTTGTGGAAAGATGGCTATAAATTTTATTTGGACAATAAGGAGTAATATAAAATTAGTCCCGGTGGATCAGAGACTGCACGAAGGGTTCATTAAAATAATTGTGAAAAATAACCGTTTGACCAATATAAATAATTGTGACAAATAGCGTATTGGCCAATTTTTGACCAAAAATAGCCACCATGATGGTCTAAAATCAGTTTTCTTTTTTGGGAACATCGCTATAATTTTATTTAGACCCTAAAAAACAAAATATAATTGGTCCTGATGGATCAGGGGGCTCACATGAGGTCCTCCTGGGTTTCTTACAATTTATGCCTGGTGTTAAAACTAAGTACGCTGTTTCTTTACTGTTCGTTTATAGACTCATTATCAATGGGGTGCACAAGAAGAAAAAAAGATTTAATCTGCACACACTTTATTAAAGTTAATCCTTCCGCAAATAATAAAACAGTAAAAGCCAAATGCAGACTGTGTAAAAAGGAAAGCCAAATGCCTTGTTGCCCGAATGAAAGAACATTTCAAGAAGTGTAATTCAGTTCCCATCCAGACCACTGGAGAATTTTCCTTCAATGTTTTCATGCCTGGCGCTCTGAGATATACTCAGCTTTCTATCAAATTGAGTACCACAGAGTCCTTTGTATTCCTGGACACTTTAGGAACTAAAGGCAGCCGAGCGTTGGACTGACTACCCGCGTCAATTCGAGCCGTTGGTCGAGAATATGTGGAGGGATACTTCCACATCCCCCATGCACCGTTCACGGCGCGTGTGCATGGCACCGGGTATATCTTTATCTTTTATAATAAATAGTTTTGTCACTGAATTTTAATAAATAGCAAATTAAATTTGGTAAAATTGAACCTACAATTTCTAGTAAGTGGTTATCAATAGACAGAAAGCGCGATTGAAACGTTATAGAGGCTACTGCAGATGGAGATTATGTTACCTGTCATAACCCTTATCTATTTTTTATTATTAAGAAAATATTTTAAACTTTAAATTTTTTAACACTTTTTTTTCGTAGTCTATAATAACGTGTTTAAAACAAACGAAAAACATGTTTTTTCCAACCCTGATAGCTCGTAGTGGCACACCATCCTCGTCATCACTATTTGCACCATAACACGAATTGTTTGTTGCCTTCTTCCAAAGAGCACAAGAAATTCATCCTTCACTTGGAGAAGAAGACAAATCTTCACATGAAGTCACGTGTTTTTCTCGCCATATTCCTCTTTTCTTCCTTATTTCGTTTTTGCGGGAAAGAAAAACATTTTCTTGCTTTTAACTCATTCTGCCTCATTGCATTTGCATTAAAACCGGTTACTTATTGCTGAAGTGCTTACATTTTCTATGTAAGCATGTTAACAAACATATAAGTTCTACATGTTGAATACTCCATAGCTCAAATTAAACATTTTTATAAAATTACCTACATCTGGAAACACTGTCTGCAGTTATTACAGTACTTGGATAGAATTACAAGAACCATAACGCGACATCCATACACCTGGACAACTAAGGTACTGCGCAGTTCTTTTCAGTCTGTTCTCTACGCAGCACGAACATTTTCTCGACAGAATGTAGCACCATAGAAATTGGGTTATGCATTCGCCTATATAGAGTAACGTTTTTCGTAAGGTTTTCAGGATATTGTATACTACAAATAAATCAGGTCTCAACTAATTTGACAATTGAATTCTCCAACATTAAAGGGAACCAAATAAAAAAGCTTTTCAGAAGAGGGAAAACATTGGCACTCAAATTGTAGACTATAAAATGAAGCATTACTTTTCTGGTTCTGTTGCGAATCTGATGAAGATATTTTTCACAAGTTTTTAAAACTAAAAACTCAAAGTTTTGTGATTTATGGCAAAATTTTAAAATGTAACTAAGTTCATTTCAACACAGTGCCCAATAAAAAGAAAGCAGCGTTAATGCTAATGTAAATAATGTAATCTTAAATAAAAAATAAACATTTCCAATTACAGTAAAGATGACTATGTAGATAGCTTTAGAATTATAACAAAATAATGTTATTTGTACTTTGTAACAAAATATATATTTCTTCTTTAACAGTTTCCACCTTCTTGAACTTCATTTACTCTTTTGGCCAAGTAGTACGGTGGAATTTGCCATTCTCTCGATTTGCTTGCCAAGTTTGATCCTTTTGCGCAGACTAGGTATTTAGGGTGCAAAATCAGAAAAAATTATGTGCCAAATTTTCCGTTTTAGTTACCCCATTTTTTCAATATGGCGTACATAAATTTCAAGCGGCCTGTACAATCTAATGTATGGGCTTGTAAAGAAATGATCCTCTCTTTAATCACCAAAATACACGCATAAAATGTCTAAATACACTCTCATAATTGTTCTGAATGTCTTGCAACTCGATTATGTATATTTCACAGTGTGTGGTGAGACAAGAAGCCCTGGCCTTCCATTGACACCAGTCGAAGATTCTCTGTTCTTTTAAGGATGTCTCCCCATACATATATTGTCTCGATGACTCGTGTAGTAGAACCGACCGCAGTATTCGTGTGCTCTCAGGCACCAGGTCAAAGTCGCAGGGCTCTGGGTTCGAATCCCAGCGGGAGCATGGATGTTTGTGGATTCTAGAAACTTAACAGATAATGGAATCGTAACGGAACGAAGTCATTAGTTACTAAAATGGATCAAAATACAAAGTTTATCAAATTTTATCGTGTATAGAATAACATCGGCTAAATATCCCACATTCCTGTTTGTGTGGCTGTTAGATTGCCGTATTTGCTTAATATTTAGAAGCATAAGTATTTGTCTGTTTTGTGTAAGGTTGTGCATGAACTGCATACTATGTATACACCTCGCACTGACTATTAGATGACTATATAGAAGACTATATGACAGACCGTTTTCATCTGTTTGTGTATGGATGCGTGTAAATTTCGCCTAGTCGAATTCAATGATTCCATTTATGAATTTCTGTATGAGTTTATCAATTTCAAGGATTTCCTTTAATTTTAGTTACATATGCATTTTGGTTCCCTTGAATTAGTTTTAGTGTTTATTTCTTTATTCCAGTGGAGGCTCTGTATTTGAATGTTTCTATTTAAGATTTTCCTTGCGCTTATGCCATAGTATTTTTGTTTGATCTCTACAGTCTACATTAGTGTCTGCTTTATATTTCCCCTCTCCTAGGTCATAAGTGGTTTTCGTTCTTTCTGGGTTTCTTGATGGAAAAGTTATAGAACTGAAAATGCTGGAAATGGTGTAGTGCTACAACACCATTCTTTAATTTATTAACCTGGTGGTTTTCGTTTCCTGTCTCTCTCTAACAGCTTTTTATTTTGTGGTTTTGCTATGATGTTGGTCCTCCAAATGGTCGTTTTCAAGTTTTACGGTTTACTTTTGCTCTTGTATTTTGGCATGCTTTAAATTTAATTTCCCTGTGTTGGATTTACTTTGTTTTAAATCTTACATGTTGGTAAGTTGTTTTGAGTGAAAATTGCTTATATTACATGTTTCATTTTTTGTCTCGTATACGCAATTAGTGATGTGTTTTATAGCCCTCTATTCGCTAGTTTTCTTGTTACATTTTCTCTTGATTTATCTTAAGAAGTTCTGGATTGATAGTTCAGTTTGTTATTATAGTTTGGGTAGTAATTTAGTGGGACCTCGTAGCTCTGTTTCCACATTCTGTTTTCCTTATGGCCAACTGGTTTCGGAAGTTATATTATTTCTTATTCTACCATTTTCTTCTTACAACCTGTAGGAATAAACGCTCTTTCTAATTCTTTTTAATCTTTTCCCAAATATCTGTACACTTTCTATAATTAAAATTTCAGACATAACCCCAGACTCTTAATCAATGGGTTTTTAGAGTAGTTTGGTGTGCGGAATCTATGTGTAAAACTTCATATCTTGTAATAAGCTTGTAACATACTTCCATTTCTAGATCTCCGTTAATTTCTAAGACAATCTAGGTTTGCCTTCGCTCAAGTGCAATCTTAAGTCCTCCTGCATTATTGTGAAAGTGGTTTATATAAGAGTTTAGTTGTTTAACGTCACAGCAACTATTCCCACGATGCCATCTAACAATCTATAATCAAGCATAGGTTTCACATGCCATTTTCAGCCAATGTATATTGGCATACGCTACAGAAACACACGCTTCAGTAGCCGTGCCTTTCTCTAGTTGCCAAAGCTAATGTACCTGGTAGTTCTTATACATTAGAATCTCCAGACCCCTCCTCACTAGCATTGGGATGGTGCCTCCAATGTTTTCTGCCTGCAGACTGATTCTAGCCATTCGTATTTGGAGTTGTTGTATATTGAAACTAGTTCCAAGTCCCTTCTACTTTCTACTTGTTCATAAGATTTTTACATGTGTAGTATGTCCTTAGGGATAATTATTTTAACACTTCTGATTTTCTGCACAGAATTTGAACTCTCTTCTAGCTATTCCGACAGGGATTAGTAACAATTTTATGAAATATTATTTGTCCAAATATTTCGTTAGGCTGTTACATGTTAGACTTCGTGGGTTTCTCCGGCGGTACTTCTTTTATTTCGCTTATCTACTTTTTGCAGTTTTATATTTTTTAGATTTCTAGTCGGTCCTCTAGGGTGTCCCTCTTGGGGAATCTGGGTGGTGGGTTTGCTTGTCTTTCTGGGTGTCCTCTGCCTTCCGATATCGGACACGACTCGATAAAATATAGGCTCGTCGTTTTTTCGAGTCTTGTTTGTTCTTTGTAGGACCTCTTCAGAAAACTCAACGCAAAAATCTTGGCACGCTGGACTACTTCCTTCGTGACCTCTGGACTGAAGCAGAGATTCACATTCTTCTTCTAACTTCGGTATTAACTGTTTATAGTCGTTGTTAACCCTCTCGTTGAGACTTAGTTTTGCCCTCCTTAGAAGATCTTCTAAACTGGCCGACGCTTTGGTGAACTCGACCAAATTAAAGTCAGGTTTCTGGAGTCTTATTTAGGGTATGCTATCTCGTATCCTTTCTTGATGATCTCGGTGTTGGGTAAGATGTCCTCATCGTGATATTTCATAATGTTGGGTAAGACGCAGTGTCCTAAAGAACATACCTTTTGCTCTCCTCTCAAGTTATAGGTTGACTTCAAGGAACCCGCCTTGTCCCTGTTGACCAGCTGTGGGCTCCTCGTAGGGCCGACTCCACATCTGTCCTTCTTTCTTACCTGTTTCATTGTTGTACAACCTGCATGGTCCGTATGTCTTTCAGGGTGTCACTCAGGTTAGGTAGATCCATGGAAAATTCTTCTTCAATCGTATCCATGTTGTACTAAAAAGTGCAGCTATTAAGGTAAGTTTCCTGGGTAAGATTGGGTGCTTCTGCTAGTTAGTGTACTAAGAAGTATGTAAACCTCACTTTGCAGCAACAGTTAGAAACCAGTAGTAGTGAATATTGTCGCTGTTTTAAAGTAGTTGCAGGTAACTTCAATTGTGCTAACTTGCTGCCCCGGGTTACCCTGCTGTCATTTGTTGATGTTAATTTGTTATCTATGAATACGGACTTTTGGCAAAACATGGATGTTTATTAGGAATAGCAACTATTAATAAAAAATGATTGCAACTGTGTATATTTCAAACAAACTGCACTATGATAGGGCGTTAAACACGAACATCAAATGAATGTCCGTAATATGGTCATCCGATGTATGTTCATATTGTGTTTTTTAAAATATTCATCCACTTTTCGTAACGACCACTGGATGTGCATAATGTCCTTATGCTAGCCCATTCCAACGCCGAATTGACCATTATTTGCGATGCAAGGATTTCTTATTTATAATTTTATACCACTCCTCAGAAAGAAATGCTGCAAGATACTCAATACAAGCATGCTGCGAAAATTATAACATCAATATTGAAATAACCGAAAGAGCTCTAAAAATGTGTACAATATGTGTATTTGTATAATTTGTACAAAGATACTGCGCTACTAAACAGAGAGAATAAGTTAAAAAGAGGTGAGTTTCTTTAAAAGAATGCATACATTAAGCTGTACAGATTACATGAAATTGGCATCCGCCATATTGAAAAGTTACATAAAAACGAAATAAAAAATTTGGCACGCAACTTCATCTAAGTCTGCACACCAAATACCTGAAGTTTGCGCAAAAAATCAAACTTACCAAGCAAATTAAGCGGGATCTCAAATTTCCAACAAATACCACCTTACTAAAGCGTGTATTTTCATTACAGTATTTTGAATTAGGGGTGGGGCATACATATTGATAGACTTTTACTAAATCTTATGAGCGTTGGTTCATTTTACAACAATATGTCTGAAAAATGTTTTATGGCAAATGTTCGGGACTATAATGAATAATATTTATTGTACAGGTTTAAGCATTGCATTATCAAAAGAACTATGAGAACGTGGGCATCAGGCCTAAACCCACAGAGTAACTGTTAACACAATTCTAAATTTTATGGACACACTTAAGGCTCCAGACTTAAGCAAATCGAAAGAGCAAATATAACCCACACTTTCATACAACATAAGTCAATTTACGAATGAACATGTACAGAACTACTATACTCATTCAAGTTGTCACCTATCGTGAACATCTCGACTTAATTTAGACATCTCAATCACAAATGAATTTTAACATCACATGTTAAAAAGAATCAAATCAATTAGTTGGTGCGTTTTAACACGGCACTATAAATCTGACTGTGTTGAATTACTAGGATCGAAAGATCACTGTTGTTCTTTTTAGCATAGCTTGCTTTCTTACATATATTCAAGGAGGAAAGGAATAGGCTGTCTTTTTAACATTGGAGGATTCAAATAGGTTAAGAAATGTGGAACATTGAACCCCCGTATTTCAATAAATGAAAGAGTTGAAATTTTCCACATAACCCTACGATCAGTTTTAGATCACCATATTTCCGAAGAATAAATTTGTATCAGAATTACAGACTCGATAATCTGGCATCTACTAATACTGTCTTGATTAAAGATCGTTATCTGAAAGCGAAATAATTCAATACATTATTTGTCTATTTCCACTGCACTGCATTAAATGTATACATTGTTGTTGTAAGTCCAAAGATCTATCAACCATGTGAGTTACATTTAGAACATGTTCTGGGATTCGTTTGATATCTACTTAGTTAACAATGAACACCCTGCTAGTTTCTACATTGTAACGGTATAGAATATTTATAAAAACGAAATAGTACAGTACCAATACTATGAACAATATAGAATATCAACTATATGAAATCAGCGTAGTAGTCTTTGTCAAACAGATTTCAAATCGAACTTATTAGTGATACCAAGGATTTTTATTATTTAACTTACGCTTATATAATTGAGAGGCGTTTTCACAAAACTCGGTATATACAGAAACAGTTTTCTTCATAAGAGTTGTTTCTTAAATACCCCCATATCACGATGAAACTTTTCGTTACAAAAATATTACATATTGGAATCTTAGAATGCAATAGGTGAACCGAAAACCGAATTCCCGGAACCAAAACCATTAGAGTATGTGAACAACTGAAAATCGAAAAATGCAGTTACCAAGTTTTGTGAAAAAGCCGCTTAATTGCTCAATGGATGAGATGTTCTGACAGAAAAAGATTTTAGTCATTGCATGATTATGTACTGTATGTGCGGGTAAATTTTTGAGTGGGCGAGGAAATTTTTGAACTGGAAATTAATGATGAGAGCACTATATTTATTTACTTATTGGTGTACTGTTAACTTTATAGTAAAGTGCAAAGATAGTGCGAAATGGGAATTCCGTGCACCAATACTGATATTTTTCGAAAAGTAGCTGCTGTGTTACGAATCAATATTTATAATAGAACTCATGATCCATTTTTAGTTATCATATAATAAAAATAGTTCTGTAAGTAGCAGAAAGTAACTGACTCGGTACTGCCCCAAGTAAGAGACATATATAATTCAAGTGGAAGGGCCTAATTCAAAAATATTCCGTAGCAATATCCCACATTGTGGTGTGAAAGAAATATTCAATACTTTTATCGCTACAAAATAGTTTTTAACTCAAAATTTTACCTTTGTTACATCAACAAATAACTTGTTTTCATTTAAAACATAAGTATATTTCCCACCGAATTTGGTCATATTAAAACAAATATTTTTCAGTTGGTATATTTTTTTCTGTATTGCTTACGTGATGAAATGAAGAATTGATGAGTTAGAAATGTAAAAATATGAAAAAAAAAAATGTCACTGGTAGTGAAAAAGTTGAAATTTTATTTAAAAAAATGATATCTTGTCTCAAAATATGACCATAGAAGCACGACATAAAGCAGAAAGATACTGGTAAAAATTAAGTGTGCCGCTAAATTCTGAAACACTGTAAGTTATCTAATTCTTTTGTACATTGTAAATATATGTAGAAAGCTATATAAGTTTCTACATTACTTGCCATTTTAAGGCAAACAATAAATAGTAACTTACGTACGGAAAATAATGTACAAACAAAAAGTTAAATTATATTTGTATATTGTACAAATTTGTAATTAATGAAAGCGTTCAAATATATTATCTTTGATATAAATATTTGTTTCAATTTTCTAATTATGTAATGATTATAAAAATATAACTTAGCACTCTTTCAACAGCTCCTTAAACAGTGCTAGAGAAAAATGAAGGAACTTCCACATTTATTAACTAAATTTTATGAACTCGAATTTTTAATGAGACTAACCATAGTTTATTGTTATGGATAAAATGAACATTGTCAATACCTTACATTCTTTGTTTCTGATTAACACATTTAAAAACATTTATTTGGAGTTGCAATATTTAGATATGAATAAATTATCTAGAGCCAAGAAAGTCAGCAAGAGAATATTTTGAGGTTATTATCGCAAACTGGAGATATTCTCTAAAAGTAAAAATTTTAGGAGTCAGGTTTAGTCAAAGGCCTACTGTTATACAGAATCGTCGTCGAATTTTCATTTTCATGTACTGTCGCATAATAACTATTGTTGCAGACTTTGCCTCTGCAGGCCGAAGAATGTTTGGTAGTAGTTCCTCCCCACCCCAACAGATGGACGTTATTGGTCAGTTGTCAACCCTCTGAACTGGGGGTGAAAAAAGGGTATGTCTAATTTGCTGACCAGCACATTTTTGGCGCCACCGCCGAAACTAGTGGCGCCACGGCTACCAAACTGTGTCAACTGGTGCTACCCACGAGTACTACATGTTGACCAAATATGAAGTAGATACATCAATTTTTACTATTTCTTTCATACCAAAAACACCGAAAAATTTGGTATAAAATGCACCACCGCCGAAACTACTGGCGCCACCGCTACCAAAATGTGTCAATTGGTGCTACCCAAGATTACTACATGTTGACCAAGTATGAAGTAAATATCTCAATTTTAACTAATCTTTTCATACCAAAACCCCGAAAAAATTGTTATAAAAGCTCCACCGTCGAATTTGCTGGCACCAGCGCTACCAAAAATTGTCAACTGGTGCTACCCAGGAGTACTAGATGTTGACTAAGTATAAAGTAAATATCTCAGCTTTAACTATTTCTTTCATACCAAAAACACCGAAAAATTGGTTTAATAGCGCCACCGCCGAAACTACTAGCGCCACCGCTACCAGAATTTGTTAACTCGGGCTACTCTGGAGTAATACATGTTGACCAAATATAAAGTAAATATCTCAATTTTAACTAATCTTTTCGCATCAAAAACAACGAAAATTTTCATATAAAAGCGCCACCGCCGAAACTACTGGTGCTACCGTCAGCAAAATTTGTCAAATGGTGCTACCCAAGAGTAACATGTTGACCAAGTATGAAGTACATCCCTATCTCTGTTTGTGTATGTGTGTGTGTGTGTGTGAGAGAGAGAGAGAGAGAGAGAAAGGTTGAGATAGAGCGTGTATGTGTGTTTTAGCGTGTGTGTCAAAGCGTTTATGTGTGTATTAGTTCATTTTTCTTGGTTTGGGCTGGTGAATTATTTTGTTCCTAACGTCCCTTGGATAGCGATGCTAAAACAGAGTGCTGCTTCTCACGCGAGAATAATATTTGAGTGACTGCTTAGAATAAAGGAAAGATAGACACCAGAGCAAATATTTGAAGTGGTTTGTCCACTTCCGGTCTAATCGAATGGCGGGCAAATTTTCAGTTCTTACTCAATTTGATACGCTTTTTATCGCTGTGCGATCTGTTTTTATTTAAGTTTTAATTCCTGAATTCTTTTTATAGTAGTATACCGTACTCTGCATGTGATAGAAATACTGTAAATAATATTTACGTGTTTTGCAGGAATTAAGATATAAATCAAAACTTGGAACACAGCGATATGAAACATCAAAAGCTGTGTTAGATCTGAAAATTTGGTCCACATTAGTTTAGACTCCAACTGAACAAATGGGTTTAAGTGTCCTCTCTGCTTTATGGATTCATATATTCATGACAGTTTTGGCAGCATCAGCAGTCAGTCCAGTATCGATTTTAGATTGTTATTACGAGCAACACTTGTTACGTTACAAATCATTTAGAGAACCACGACGTAGGTACGTAGAAATTTCATTCACGTTAGGTTCTTAGACATAGGGATTAATGCAAACAAAAGGAAGATACTAAATATGAACATCATGCAGGAATGATCATTATGAAATGCAACAAAATTTGTCTTGTTCCAACACACATACACACACACACACAGAGTGAGAGAGAGAGAAGATAAAGAATAGCCTTTTCAAATTAAACGTTACGGTAATGGTTTCTTCCAATGGAAGTTTTGCGAGCAAGGAGGACGCTAAATGGAAGGACCCTAGAATCTACCTTATTCCCCTAGTCCCATTGCTCTTTATTTCATACAAATGTTGTAACTTAAGTCAACCCACCAACATTTTGAAATGGTGTAGCCCTGCAGGTGTTCCAGCTAGATGCCGTCAACAGGAATTCCACAAGGAGTTTTAATTTCGGAAGGTTTAAATTAAACATTGGGAGGAGGCAGCTGGAGTTTTGTTCAATCTCTACCAATTTTTATCATAAAATTTTAATATTTGGAGATACTTAAAAATTTTCAGGAGTGACATAGCATGGGGGTCTGCCAGATTTACTGTCCGTCAGTTACGAGCGAGCGAAGCCCTGTTACATAAGTACTAGGTATGGATTTAATTAAGTAATGCTTTATTATAATAACTTTATATCCCTTCCAAGATTTCCTCCTGGATTTTCTGTTTTGGGGGCTTCTAAAGTCAACATTATGAGGATGTGAGTGGTGTTTTGTACGGTTGCTATCGATTTTTTACCACAAACCTTTCAAAGCTTGGGGTATACTCGAGAGGATTTGGGAATGACAATCCCGCACGGGGAGATCTGGCGGAATCACTGATTCGTTATACTCTTAATTTGTCAATGTAATTTTAAAACAAGTCTTGGCTAAGATTCGATATGCTACGGTGGCTGAGGTAGGTTCTGTTAGGTTTCGTTATTTTTGAAAGATCAAATATGTAAAGGTACAAGGCCATTAAACTGATTACAATGGAACAGATATCCGAAGATTGCTATTAAAAAATAGCCTCTTAAGTGCCCTTCTCACGCCCGCCTCCAGTTTTTATTTTTTTTCTAAATATTTCAAGAATAAGAGTACTATCAAAAATGTAAGCGCATGGCCCATTAGAAATTACAAATTATTATGAAATATAATGGCCAGTGATCTCGAAATATTGTCGATTGATGAGTACTGATGCTTCAATTAAATAATGGTGTCACAATTTTTGAAAACGTATCATTCATCGAAGGACAAGATCTCGAGATCATTGTCCATTGTGTTTCATTCTAATTTGTAAGTTCTAATGCGCTTACATTTTTTATAGTGCTCTTAGTTTTTGAAATATTTAGAAAAACATTAAAAATTGGGATTGGGTGCAAGGAAGGCTCTTAACAACACAGTTGATAAAATTTCAATAACAATTTTATTAGTAATTCTGCCAGCCCCTGTGGGGGTGTCACCCTCAAATCCTCGAGAATAC